>JADBJO010012247.1:37500-59300 GCA_016801955.1 Conus betulinus
AGGTCGAAACGCGTCGTGTTTTATCTTGTGATTCGTTTGTCCACGTTTTCTGGTTTTGTTTTTTTTTTTCTTTTTTCTTTCTTTTTTTTTTTTTTTGCGGTTCGCTAACATTTATTTAAGATTTGCTCACAAGCATCAAGTCAGACTATTTCCTTTTTCATGTCACTCATTCGTTTGAACTTAGCTGAAAGAATCCTAATAGGCGTCTTACACACAACGGATTCAGCACAGACATATTTCTGTCCTCGCCTCTTGCGCTTCACACCCCCCTCCCCACCCACTGCTTCCACCTAGCCCCTTCCTCCTCGTCCCCCCTCCCCCCCCCCCCCCCCCCCCCCCCCCCCGTCTCCCTTCATGCTTCTTCCAGCTTTCTCTCTTTCCTTGCCCCGGAGAAGAAAGGCGCACACATGATGGGGCCGGGGAGGGGGGGAGGGAGAAAGGGAGGGGGGTGTGACTGGCTGGAGGCAGTCTCCCTTCACTCCTTCCTTAGATATTGCCCCCCCCTGGGCGGCGCAGTAATGACTTGCAATGCACACAAGCGAAGCGCCTGTACGTTTGCTCACTGTGCTTTCTGTTTGTCTTTTGTAGTTTTGTTTTTCCCCCTTTATTTCTTCATATCCTCCTACCGGTCTGGTTCTGGATGCAGGTGAAGACGTATGAATTAGCTGGTGGAAAAGAGAGGTGGGGGTGAGGAGAATGGTGATGGAATGAGATGGGTTTGGTGGAGAGGGGGGGGGGGGGATTGCCGAAACTACTGTCCCCCTCTCTCTCTCTCTCTCTCTCTCTCTCTCTCTGTCTCTGTCTGTCTGTCTGTCTCTCTCTCTCTCTCTCTCTCTCTCTCTCTCTCTCTCTCTCCCCTGTCGCTAGGGAAAAAAAAACTGTTTTTTAACTCCAAACGTATCAACAAAAAAACGAAGACTTTGTTATTAGATTGTGGGCTAGTGGAAGCGAACGTTCCAATATTCTTGGTCTTGTTCCCATCCAGGCAGACAACATGACTACTTACGGTGCGCTTTGATGGGGGGAGGAGGTGGAGGGGTGGGGGTCGAGGGAAGGAGGAGAGCCCAACCCACAATTTTTTTTTTTTTTGGTCTGATTTCCAGCACTCTTCGTTTGTCTCGACTGTGAATTCGATCATGGACGGAGGGAAATATTGATGTTCGTGTTCACATCTCTTTTACTTATTGATATATTTTACATAACGCTGTTCGTTTTGGTTGTGTGTGTGTGTGTGTGTGTGTGTGTGTGTGTGTGTGTGTGTGTGTGTGTGTGTGTGTGTGTGTGTGTGTTTTGCGTGTGTAGGGCAGTATTCTTCTATCATCTCTCCTCTCTTGTCACCACCGTTCCCTCCCTCTGCTCATTGGTATGATGTTGGGTGAGGCTGAGGATGGAGAGTGACAGACAAAGAGATGGAAAGGAAGGGGAAGTGCAGCAGAGAAGGGGGGGGTCGCGATAGATGGGGGGGGGGGGGGGGGCGGGGTGGAGAGGATGCAGTGAGGTTGGTTACTGACCAGGCGAAGAGGGTCAGGTCCTAGTGAACTACACGTGTGGACCTGTCATCCACGGAACACTGTAGACTCTTTCCTTCCTGTGAGGAACGTCTTGCTCCCTCTGTCAGCGCTGGTCTGGGCTGTGTTTCTGCTGTCGATGCTGATGTAGCAGTGGCTGTGATGCCAGGGTATTGGGCTGTCTGTGACGTCACACAGCTGTGTAGCAGTGGCTCTGCCGTCACCACAGGTGATGTAGCAGTGGCTGTGATGCCACTGTATTGTGCCGTCTGTGACGTCACCACAGGTGATGTAGCAGTGGCCGTGCCGTCACCATAGCTGATGTAGCAGTGGCTGTGCTGTCACCGCAGCTGATGTAGCAGTGGCTGTGATGCCACCGTGTTGTGCCGCCTGTGACGTCACCGCAGCTGATGTAGCAGTGGCTGTGCTGTCACCGCAGCTGATGTAGCAGTGGCTGTGATGCCACTGTATTGTGACGTCACCACAGGTGATGTAGCAGTGGCTATGCCGTCACCACAGGTGATGTAGCAGTGGCTGTGATGCCATTGTGTTGTGCCGTCTGTGAGGTCACCACAGGTGATGTAGCGGTGGCTGTGTCGTCACCACAGCTGATGTAGCAGTGGCTGTGCCGTCTGTGACGTCACCACAGGTGAAGTCGGAGACTGCTGACTTCAAGGAAGAACGTCGTCAGCATACAACTTTTTTTTCTTCTGGGCAGCTGGGGGGGGGGGGGGGGGGGGTCGAGAATGGGAGGGAATATAGTGTGTGGTGCTTTGGTTTGTTGGTTGGTTTTAACGAGTCAAGTAAGAATTCTGTATGGACACTTGTAGGATTTTTCCCCCAGGCTATTACTTCCGCTGCGCTCATTTCGGCTCCCCGATCCACAGCCACACCTGGGTTGTCCTGTTGCAGCACCAGCACAACTGTCCACAGGGAGCAAGTTCACATCAAGTGGCCATGAGGCTGCCCCAGCAGAGGAGACACTGCACTGTGCTGTATCACCTGGGTGGTGGTCAGTGCTGCCTCTTCTGATCCAGCCCACGCAGGATAGAACTGCAGAGACCCGTGCTGACGACAAGAACGGATTGTCCATAGAGTGGCTGGGGGAGCGCCCTGGCCTATTCTAGAAGGTTCAAACACGTGTACCCAGCCACAGTCCTGTGGAGGAATAGACTTTAAAGCAATTGCACGAGAAGAGCTGGACAGACCTGGAGATTTGAGACTGGTCATTTGACGATTTATGAAGATGATGAAGAGTATGCTATTGAGTTCCGTTTAGGGCTCGGGACTACGAGTCAGGATTGTAGTCTACACGTGTTTTGATGATGACTGTTTCTTCCAGCAGGCCCCTTAAAGTCCAGACGTCTGTAGCGTTGATCAAGACATTTCAGCAGCACTCGCAGAGTCTCTTCTGTTGGTGTGCTTTGAACTGATTTGAGTCGATCGTTACTTACACATTAAGATTAGCAATATCGTATCATCGAGCAAGCTATGGATTAGTTCAGTAATATATTCCTCGTGGGGAAAAAAATATGAAAATGATATGAATACTACGCAATCAGCCCAAAATGAAAGAAATGGGGTTATGCATAATAATGACACTGATATGATGATACCATTTAATCACTCCAAAATGAACGAAATGGGGTTATGCATAATAATGACACTGATATGAATACCATTTAATCAGCCCAAAATGAAAGAAATGGGGTTATGCATAATAATGACACTGATATGAATACCATTTAATCAGCCCAAAATGAAAGAAATGGGGTTATGCATAATAATGACACTGATATGAATACCATTTAATCAGCCCAAAATGAAAGAAATGGGGGTTATGCATAATAATAATGACACTGATATGAATACCATTTAATCAGTCCAAAATGAACGAAATGGGTTATATTTGATTATGAAAATGATATGAATACCATGCAATCAGCCCAAAAGGAATTAAATGGGATTATACTTTTATCAGGTTATTATCGAAACGGAAAGTACACATCAGTGGCACATGATGTCCACGCAGAGTTCCAGCGGTGGCAAAAACTGAGATCAACGTTGATCTCCAAGCCGAAAGTCTTCAATGCCTAAATCGCACACCAGTATGAAAACAGTAGAGATGTGTGTTAAGCGTTAAGACAGGCGTTCATGAACAAGAAAAAAAAAGCAGCCAAAGTTGAAGCGAGGACGCAAGTCTTCACACCCTTCAAGACAGGAGGCGCCCGTGGTCAGTGGTGGGTCAGAGCCTTTGCCCGTGGTCATTGGTGGGTCAGAGCCTCTGCCTGAGGACCTGGCGGTCATCAGTTGGAAGCGTTCTTTGGGTTGGATTGTTTGGGCTTGAAGACGCTCTCTTCAGCCCGATGTACAAGGATACCTGATTCAAGGGGGGATGAAAGGCGGCGGAAGGAGAGGGGTGGGAACCGCTTTCCATCACGCAGTGACTCCGACACCTGTGAGCCTGTGACAGCCCACAGTGAGCCTGTGACAGTCCACAGTGAGCCTGTGACAGTCCATGATGAGCCTGTGACAGTCCATGGTGAGCCTGTGACAGTTCACGGTGAGCCTGTGACCCAGAGGTTGTAGGAGCTTTAACCTTCAACTTTTCTTTTGGAACAGGACCTCCATTGTGACCTCTGCCAATGCTGTGTTTTCACATGTGTTGTCTGTCTGCGTATCAGCACGTTCCGCTCAAACTAGACCCTGTGGATGCTCACGAAGTTTAGCAGAAAGATGCAGTGTGGCCCCAAGGCGATCCTATGGAATGGTGGGTCTGGGTCAGTGAAGCAGATCCTGATCCAAGGCGCGCGCAGGATTACAACACATTTTCCAGCGAACTTGAAGTTAACTGTAGATGAATTGAGAAGACGTCTTCCAACAACCAGTGAAACAGATACGTTTGTAAGGAGTTAATGCAAACTAAATACACTATAGACAATTAATCGTGAAAGATGTATGTCGGAGAATGTTGGACATCTGCTCCAGCACAGGCATGGCAGTCATTCTCCAGTGTATCTGTATCCGTAACTGACGTCCGACAGCTGGTACTTACTTACGTAGACTTAGACTTACGTGTCTTGCGACGCACGAGACAGTCCACTCCACTGTGCATGGTCCTCAACCTCCACTCCATCCTCTGTCAACGAGTCTCGGGTCTCTCTCCGGCTTATACGTCGCATGTTACATGGTTAAAATGTAACTTCCGAGGGCTTGGACAATGCTCAGGGCTGAATGCCTTGACAAACTTGAGTTTCGGGCACTGACGATAATGTCTAGGGGGTCTGTCGGGGGGGGGGCGGGGGGGGCGACTGTCTGTCCACGATGTTGAAACTATGTGCACACCTGGACAAAGGGACTACCGGAACTAGACAAGACATGGAAGCTAGTATGTGTGTTAGGTTACGTGGTTCTCCTCATATGCTTTTTTTTTTTTTTTTTTGCCTCGTCTTCCGAGCCAGCTCAGTGGCGTCTCTTTCACGCCGCTCACTCCGGCTCCTTGTTCACAGCCACGCCCTGGCTAGGACCACCCCAGACCCGGCACTACGCCAGCACCATTTCATATCTAGTCGCCTTGAAGCAACCCACCGCAGGAATCACTGCGCTGCTGCCCAGCCTCTTTGGTTAGTGTTCAGTGCTGTCTCTTCCAGTCTCTTTGGTTAGTGTTCAGTGCTGTCTCTTCCAGTCTCTTCGGTAGTGTTCAGTGCTGTCTCTTCCAGTCTCTTTGGTTAGTGTTCAGTGCTGTCTCTTCTGAGCTGAAATACGCATGACACCACCTACTTACCGTCGACAATCATCGCTTATTCAGGAAGCCAGCGTGAGTGAGCGTTCACGTCCCGGGGGCACCAACACGTCCGTTCAGCGAGAGCCCCCATGAGCTTGTCGATGTCAGCCACCCAGACACGAACGCTTCAACGGAAAGGAAATTGAAACTGATGTGAGCAGGGCATGAAGGGCCACAGGATTTGATAAGTACTTATTCATGCCAATTGTGGAGGCTCAGGATGGTGAAGATGTGTGGAGTCTATTATGGTCAGACTGCATGGATTGTGCTTATTTTTAATGAGGTATCCCAGCGTTGACCAGGCCCGATGCAGTGTTGGTCAGGAAATCTGCGAAACACACTCAGAGACGTATCCATGAAATGGATAATACTCGGCTATGTGGATCTAGTCTTTCCCACCAGAGTCCGTAGCAAACTCATCATCCCTGAGCTGGAGCTGGCACATGGAAATGGTTGTGATGAAGACTGAACCTACAACATCTCAGCCCGCAACCAACGACTGGATTGTAAACCTCTCTCTCATGCTTGAGCATGAGCGACGGTCTCTGGCCTTGAAGACTAGAAACAGGTCTTTGTTGCAAGACGTACAAAGAGAGGGGGTTAGTTACCGCCAAGGACATTGACAAACAAGGTACAGGACAGGACAATGTATTTCCACTTCCGGCCATTTTGATCTTGCGCCGAATGTGACAAGATAAATGGTTTCTTGGTCTTCGTTTTCACTGTCCTAAATGTTATTTGTTATTTGCCAGAAGAAGACCCAAGAGGTCGACATTCGTGTGTGTTTGTCCTGTACTTTGTGTGTCTATGTGTGTTAGGTTACGTGGTTCTCCTCGTATGCTTTTCTTTTCTTGCCTCATCATCTTCCGAGCCAGCTCAGTGGCGCCTCTTCCCCCCGCTCACTGCGGCTCCTTGTTCACAGCCACGCCCTGGCTCGGACCACCCCAGACCCTGCACCACACCAGCACCATTTCATGTCTAGTCGCCTTGAAGCAACCCACCGCAGGAATCACTGCGCTGCAGCCCAGTCTCTTTGGTAGTGTTCAGTGCTGTCTCTTCCAGTCTCTTTGGTAGTGTTCAGTGCTGTCTCTTCCAGTCTCTTTGGTAGTGTTCAGTGCTGTCTCTTCCAGTCTCTTTGGTTAGTGTTCATTGCTGTCTCTTGCAGTCTCTTTGGTTAGTGTTCAGTGCTGTCTCTTCCAGTCTCTAACTAACCTTCTCTTTTTCTAAATTTTGCTTCATGTTCCGCCTTCAGTCACTTCGATTTGAAATGAGGTCTTTGTTGGTCACATCTCCAAGGTCTGAAGACGAAATTCACAAAACGCTGAAGAAAACGCTGAGCTGTCCCCAAACGGAAACCAAACTCGTCCCCACCCCTTATTCAAAACACCGTTTGATATTATATTGGGTATTTAAATAGCGCCTATCCTCGATCACAGACCAAGCTGTAAACGCTTTACAATAAACACACTACCTCCCTACTCATCGGACCGCCTACCTCGCCTACCCAGGTAGAGCCGGCCGAAGAGCAGCCTACTGGCGTTCATTCAGTCGTTTCCCGTACTCATTTTCATTTATCTCATTTATTCCTCCAGTTTCTCACATAGGATGCATGCGATGTTTATAATGTATCCTCCATTTCCACCGTTACACGATGGCACACGAGAACAGTAAGTGACAATTTTTGTGGCTTGGTAAGAAATACCAGACGGCTACCTTCACTCTACATTAATTTTGCCAGGGCAGCGGGGAACCCCCATGCTCTTTTCGATTTTCAACTGCCGTGGGTTCTTTAACGTGTGTATGGGGGCCAGGAAGGCACACGGGTCCGACTTGTTTATAGTCCCCATCCGATGGGCTTGACTTCAGTTCGATTCGTCATTCAAACTGGGAAAGAAAGGGCGAGAAAGGCAGGGCTCGAACCCACGCACTTCTCACACGTTGGATTGGCAGGCGAACGTCTTAACCACTCTGCCACCTTTCTTCCTAAGGTGATTAGGTTCTCAGGTTGAATATTAAGTTAACGTCTATGAAAACAGGGAAAATAACTTCGTTTGGTATGGTGAACAAGGAGACAATACCCCACTGTTCAAGCTCTCAGAGTACACCGATAACGTATACTCCATTTGCAAGCTTAGTACAGATTGCGTTGCTTTACGCTGGCTCGGCCTTTTTTTGTCTTCCAGAATGCCGACACTCGCCCGAGAGATCAGAGAGACGATGAGTACAGAAACCATGGCAGCTTGTTCTTACTGTGTTTTCTCCGCTGTGCTTTGTGAGGGGGAGAGGAACTAACATGAGGAGAGGTGAACGAACATTAAGGGGCAAGATTTGATGTGAAGAGTAATAAGGGAGGAAAGCGAATGTTTGCCTGACTGTGGGAGCAGAGAGAGAGAGGGGGGGGCGGGGGGTGGGGGTGGAGTTGGGATGGACGGAGGGGAGAAGAAGAAGGAAGAGTGTTTCTGTGGGTATCATCCTGAGCATACATGAACTTCTGCTGTTCTGTCTTCAGTCTTTTTTTTTTTCTTCCTTTCTCTCCTCTTGAGCTTGTTCCTCCTTTCTCTCCTCTTCTTCCTCCTCTGTTTCTTCTGCCGTCCTCTTCTGCTTATTCTTAACTTCCCCCTCCTTCTCCTGCTCCTGCTCCCCCTCTTCCTCATTTTCTTCTTCTTCTTCTTCTTCTTCTTTTTTCTTCTTCTTCTTCTTCTTCTTCTTCTTCTTCTTCGTACGAACTGCAGTGTTTGTTAACACATGGTCAGTCTGTATGATTTTTGGTCTGTCCTTTTTATCTCTCAAACTGTCTCTCGGTCATGTTTCCGTCAGTGTTTCTGCCTCGTGTCTGTCTATCTCCCTATCTGTCTGTCTGCCTGCTTGTCTGTCTGCCTGTTTTGTCTGTCTCTCGCTCTGTCTCTCTCTCTCTCTGTCTTTGTCTGTCTGTCTGTCTCTCTCTCTCTCTCTCTCTCTCTCTCTCTCTCTCTCTGTCGCTCGCTGTCTGTCTGTCTGACTCTCTCTCTCTCTCTCTCCCCTCTCTCTCTCTCTCTCTCTCTCTCTCTCTCTCTCTCTCTCTCTCTCTCTCTCTCTCTCTCTCTCCTACTTACACATACTAATCTTTCTCTTTCACATGCTTGCGCGCGTACGCACACACACACACACATACACACAGACATACACACGCGCGCACACACACACATACGCGCGCGCGCACGCACGCACGCACTTGCACGCACGCAGGCACACGCATACACACACACACACACACACACACACACACACACACACACACACACACACACACACACACACACACACACACTACACAAGCGCATCCACGCTTGCGCAAGCGCGAGTTCGTGCGAACTCACGCTCTCATGCACACAATCACACTCTAACACGCACGCTCGCGCTCACTCACTCACTCGCACGCCCGCATGCATACACAAACGCGCGCGTGCGTTACTTGCTCACTTCCTTTGGCCCTTGGCTGACTTGGAGACACGGGGCACGGGCGACAGCTGCCCAGCTCACTGACCTCTGGGCTGTCTGTCCTTGCTGCCTTCCGTCCCGTCACCTCTGGTCCTGTTCATCTTCAGTGCTTCTTCTTGGCCTGCTTCAGGGCAGTCCACTCTTCTTTCTATGTGTGTGTGTGTGTGTGTGTGTGTGTGTGTGTGTGTGTGTGTGTGTGTGTGTGTGTGACCCTCTCTTTCTTCCCCTCCCCTCATCCCCCTTCTGTCTCTCCGTGGTGTGTGTGTGTGTGTGTGTGTGTGTGTGTGTGTGTGCGTGCGTGCGTGCGTGCGTGCGTGCGTGCGTGCGTGCGTGCGTGCGCGCGCGTGTGAGTGCGTGCGAGTGTGTATGTGTGTCTGTGTGTGTCTGTCCGAGTGTGTGTGTGTGTGTGTAAGGTATGGTCATATTGGTATTGAAGAAGTTTGAGCACATAGAAGCTGACCCCTCAATCCAGACTCGCATGACAATACTCTAATTTTGACAGTTCACGCCAGACTCCATCTTTATGCTTTCTTTGCTTTCTCTTTCTTTAGTATTGTTTCGGTCCTTTTCATATCGTTTTTCTTTCTATCCATGTCTTCGTTCTTTCCTCTCGGTCATTCTTTCTCCCTTTTTTTCTTTCTATTTTGTTACTTTGTGTTTTTTGAATATCAATTAATTTCTTTCTCTCCCTGTCTCCTCTGCTTCTCTCAGTCTTTCTTTGTCTCCCTCTTTGTCTGTCTCTCTGTCTCTGTCCCTGTCTCTCTTTCTCTCTCTGTCTCTGTCTGTCTGTCTGTCTCTCTCTCTCTCTCTCTCTCTCTCTCTCTCCTCTCTCTCTCCCTCCCTCCCTCCCTCTCACTCTCTCTCTCTCTCTCTGTCTCTCTCTCTGTCTCTCTCAATTATTTCTCACTGTCTGTCTGTCTGTCCCTGTCTTACTTCCTTCTCTTTTTTTTTAGCTTTCAGTTATGGTTGATCTTGCGCACAGTCTATGTGTGTTACTCAAATATCTCTTGTTACTGCCTGTTCTCTGTCTGTCTGTCTCTCTCTCTCTCTCCTCTCTCTCTCTCTCTCTCTCTCTCTCTCTCTCTCGTCTCCTCGCTCCCTTGCTCTCTCTCTTTCTCTCTCTCTCTCTCCGTCTCTCTCTCTCTCTCTCTGTTTTTCTCTGTTTTTCTCTGTCAGTCTCTCTGTCTCTCTGTCTCTGTCT
The DNA here is from genome assembly GCA_016801955.1 of Conus betulinus. NCBI lineage: Eukaryota > Metazoa > Mollusca > Gastropoda > Neogastropoda > Conidae > Conus > Conus betulinus. The sequence goes on from JADBJO010012247.1 coordinate 47,471, forward strand.
CTCTCTCTCTCTCTCTCTCTCTCTCTCTCTCCTCTCTCTCTCTCTCTCTCTCTCTCTCTCTCTCTCTCCCAAAGACACGCAAACATTCACTTTCAACTTTCCTTCCATTCACTTATTTCTTGGCATCAAATCTTGCGCCTTCATGTTCCTTCACTTCTCTCCACCCTCCTCCGGCCCCTTGCCTCTCACCCATCTATGTCTGTGAACTTCCACAAACCTGCGAGATCCATCTTGACAGAATGAAATTTGGTATCGCAGAAATAAGTAGTCACGTTTAATGCGCTGTAAGGAACTCAGTGATGATCATCTCCTTCGCGGATTATGCCACGAGGCATTTGAAGATGAAGTTCGGTTTATCTTCTCTTGCCAGGAACGTAGTTTATTTTATCTTCTCTTGCCAGGCACGTAGTTTATTTTATCTTCTCTTGCCAGGATCGTAGTAATGTTCGGCAAGAACTTGTTCGGCAAGAGGCATTGGATGATGGAGTTCCTTTGATCTCCTCTTGCCAGGATCTTAGTTATGTTCGGCGAGAAGCGTTGGATGATGAAGTTTATCTTGTCTTCTCTTGCCAGGAACTTTGTTATGTTCGGCAGGAGTTTCTTCCAGAGAAATACTATAGACAAGCATGCTTGTTTAAGCTGATTGTGCTAATGACATCAGGGAATGCAAGACTCCTAAAGCAGTTCGCCTTATAGTTGAGCCAAGCATTTAAGATTAGGAAGTTTCTCACAGCCCCGGGTGAAGAGTTCACTAGCACAGTGTGTCCTTGAATTTTAATGGTATGTACTGGTACTTGCAACTAACAGACTATGTAGAAAACAGTGTGCACTGTGTTTGGATGTAGTGCAGACCTGGAAAACCATTACAGCATGGGTTGCATAGTTTTGTTTTATTTTGTTTCCTTTGTTGTTTGTTTGTGTGTTTGTTGTTTGTTTGCTTGCTTTTTTTTTATTTTGGTCACGTTAGTCCACCAAATATTGTTCATTTGTGTACTCCCTTTTGAGGGGCTATGACTTGACAGAGTAACGCTCTGAAACTGAATCTCTCTCTCTCTCTCTCTCTCTCTCTCTCTCTCTCTCTCTCTCTCTCTCTCAAGCTCCCTCTTTCTGTCTGTCTGCGTGTGCGCGTGCGCGCGCGTGTGTGTGTGTGCGCGCGCGTGTGTGTGTGTGTGTGTGTGTGTGTGTGTGTGTGTGTGTGTGTGTGTGTGTGTGTGTGTACGAGCATACGGATGTATGAATATGAGAGAGAGAGAGAGAGAGAGAGAGAGAGAGAGAGAGAGAGAGAGAGAGAGAAGTAGACGATAAGCCTGATTGTTCAAGCCCATGTGGAAATATCGAATAACGCTATTTTGAAAATTGAATGACAAACAAAAACAAATGAGTTACTGAATAATTAAGAAAATTAATGAACATCCCCAAGTTTAAGAGAAATCTTTCAGCAGAAAGATTGACATGTGACGAGGAGAACAATTGCTTAGGAAAAATAGAACCTACAGCAGACGAAAATCGCGTGTCAATCTCTATCTCTCGATTTGGTCAGGAACAAGAGATAGCACCGAACACGGTGTAATTCAGGCAAGGGTGAAGGAAGGGATAGGGAGGGGGGGGGTGTGGAGGGGCTAGGGTATTGGGGTTATGGATGTAGAGCTCTTTTTTTTTTTTTTTAAACGAAGAACTCTCAAATGCGTACGCACGTGGAATTCTTGCTTCCTTGTGATTAAATAGTGAAGCTCCAGAAATGTACAAATGTTGGAAATGGGGAAAAATTGTTGGAAATGGGGAAATGTTGGAAATGGAGAAATTGTTGGAAATGGGGAAATGTTGGAAATGTTGATAAATTGTCGGAAATGGGAAAATATTGGAAATGGAAAAAATTGTTGGAAATGGGGAAATGTTGGAAATGGAAAAATTGCTCGAAATGGGAAAATGTTGGAAATGTGAGCAGGTCACCGCCGCTCCCGCTTTCCTTCCATTGATCGCGCGAGAAATAGGACGCGGTAGCCAGCGAATCGCGCATCTCGGTACAGAAATCAATCATTAATCATTCAAATTAAAAAAAGAGAGGCGAAAAAAAAAGAAGAAGTGTAACCAGCTGAGCCAGTGATTCAGTTCCTCTCCGTGCAGAACCCCCTTCGTCATCACTCTGTGGAAGCCAGAACATGGCTAGTCTTAGGGGAGGGGGGCTCAGAAAGGAAATCCTGGATAGGGGTTTACTGGGTGGGTGGGTGGGGGGGGGTCCTTCCTGCCCTTTCCGATGGAAATGCCCCGGCGTTTTTCAGTATGGAATAAATTCGACTTCTGAACATTCTGTGCTCTTTAATTTCCGGTTTTCTCTCATTCTCTTTGAAGAAGCTGCTTTTTGGACAGAATGTTTCTTGACAATGGTCCAGTCTTCTTATGCGTTTGTGGGCTGTTTGACCTGTCTGTTCTGGGAAGTCTTCACGCTTGTTGTTCTCTTCTTACCATTGGTAGCATGTCAGCTCTAAGGTTGTCATCAGGAGACTTCACAATGACAGTGTACAATGACAATGACGATTTACAATGACAATGACCGTGTACAATGTACAGTGTACAATGACAATGACAATACCAATGTACATACTGTCCAGCGTGGACATCAGCCGTCTGTTCCGCTATCTGTTCTGCAGTGCCTCTTTGTCACCCGTCTGTTCCGCTATGTATTCTGCAGTGTCTCTTTGTCAGCCGTCTGTTCCGCTATCTGTTCTGCATTGTCTCTTTGTCAGCCGTCTGTTCCGCTATGTATTCTGCAGTGTCTCTTTGTCAGCCGTCTGTTCCGCTATCTGTTCTGCAGTGTCTCTTTGTCAGCCGTCTCTGTCCGCTATCTGTTCTGCAGTGTTTCTTTGTCAGCCGTCTGTTCCGCTATCTGTTCTGCAGTGTCTCTTTGTCAGCCGTCTGTTCTGCTATCTATTGTGCAGTATCTCTTTGCGCATATGGCTTTTTAGATGCTACCGTTTTGTGGCGTGTGTGTGTGTGTGTGTGTGTGTGTGTGTGTGTGTGTGTGTGTGTGTGTGTGGTGTGTGTGTGTGTGTGTGTGTGTGTGTGGTGTGTGTGTGTGTGTGTGTGTGTGTGTGTGTGTGTGTGTGTGTGTGTGTGTGTGTGTGTGCGTGTGTCTGTGTGTCTGTGTGTTCTCTTTTTCTTTTGTTTTCAATTTTAGGATGTCAAACTTTTTAGAATGGGCAGCACCCTTAACACGACCTAGTCTCGTCCGCTTACGACCGTCAACGGAGAAGCAATAACTGGTATACACTGTTCTAAATCTCTCATGTTTGTCGCTGTTTACCTGGACAGGTAGTCGTGGTGGAAGATCTGGACACGACGGGTCTCGCTTCCGTGTGTGGTGACCGCTGTCAAAGGGCCTTGTTTGCTCAGCTGGGCTGAAATGAAATTGAAACTGAAGAAGTTGCAGAATTCTTTCTCTCTTAGTCTTGAAGACCAGTAGCCGCAGCGTCTACGCGGAAATACAGTTGTGTGGCTGACATGGCTGAGCTCCACTGGGTGCAGTATTGGGCATCTGCATCTGCAAGTATATACTTCGCCCAGAAAAGGTGCAGTATTGGGCATCTGCAAGTACATACTTCGCCCAGAAAAGGTGCAGTATTGGGCATCTGCAAGTATATACTTCGCCCAGAAAAGGTGCAGTATTGGGCATCTGCAAGTACATACTTCGCCCAGAAAGGGTGCAGTATTGGGCATCTGCAAGTACGTACTTCGCCCAGAGAAAGGGTGCAGTATTGGGCATCTGCAAGTACATATTTCACCCAGAAAGAAAAAAAAAAGAAGCGAAAGAAAAAGGCAGTTTAAAACCGTAGAAAGATAAAAGGGTTGGGGAGAGAGGGAGAGAGAGTGAGAGTGATATACAGAGACAGAGACAGAGACACAGAGACAGAGACAGAGAAAAACAGAGAGAGGGGGAAGAGGTAAGGAGGGAGGGATGGGAAAGAGAGAGGCAGAGAGAGAGACACAGAAAGAGAGAGAGAGAGAGAGAGAGAGAGGGAGGGATGGAAGGAGGGTCGGACGGATGAGGAGAGAGAGAGAGAGAGGAGGGAGGTAGGACGGGAAGGAGAGGGAGGGGGGTGGAGAGGGAGGGGGGGGGGGAGAAAGAGAGAGAGAGGGAAGGAGGGACGAACGGGAGGGAGAGAGAGAGAGAGAGAAAGAGAGACAGACAGACAGACAGACAGACAGACAGACAGAGAGAGGCATCCATCCAACAGGTGTCAAGAAAAGGGCCAACTGTCGATGTCCAAAGTGCTAGGTTCCCCAGCCATCAGTGTCAGCACTTGTTGACAGGAAATAACTCTTCGTGTCCCCCTCATCCCCACCGGCTCTCCCCTCACACACACACCCTCCCTCGCCACCTCCTCCCCTCGCACCCCCTCCCCCCCCCCCTCACCCCTTCCTCCTCAGCCTCTTCAACGTATCCTAGAACCCTGCTTTGCTGTTAGCGTGCACGATGTCTGAAGAGGCTGTGGTGTATGACACCCAAGAGCAAGCAAAGGCGCCAGTACCTGTACTACCTGTCTAACGCGCTCTACCGTCTACCTCTTTCAGACAAAACGTGCGTACTCCCTTCTCCTTCACACACACACACACACACACACACACACACACAGAGAGAGAGAGAGAGAGAGAGAGAGAGAGAGAGAGAGAGAGTTTTGTGCGCAGGCACGCGCGCGCGCGTTTGAACGCTCGCAAGCTCGCGTGCGGATACAACTGTTTTGGAGAATGTTCTCGTTTTGATTCAAGAGGAGAAGAAGAGCTTTGGCCGTGGAACACAGCGGCTTTTCACCTGGAGAGGGGTTATGGAGCCATGTCTGCCTGTCTGCATTTGCCAGCCTTGCTGGTGTTGTGGAGTGGTGTTATTAGTGTCATTATTTTTCGCTACAGCAAAAAGAAGTCTCTCTGTGTCTTTCTCCTTTTTTTTCCTTCTGGGTATTTGGTGTGTGTTCGTGTGTGTGTGTGTGTGTGTGTGTGTGGTGTGTGTGTGTGTGTGTGTGTGTGTGTGTGTGTGAGTGTGTGTGTGTGTGTGTGTGTGTGTGTGGTGTGTGTGTGTGTGTGTGTGTGTGTTTTGTAGTGGGGGCCTTTATTTTCTCACTTTGTAAGTTTTCATTCGTTTTCCTCCTTTCAGTTTTTAAAACTCTGGTTCTTTCTTTCTTTTTTCCGGTAAATAGTGATTTTATCCCTTCTTTCGCATCTTCCTTTTTTTTTCTTTGATCTTCTTTCATTGCCGTTTTTTCTGTCTTCAGTTTATTTCCTTGCATTTCTTTGAACTGCTTCGTTCGTGTACTTTTTTCCTTTCGAGTCATTCTGATGTTCCCTCCATTTCTCTTCTCTTCTTTATTTCTGTCTTCCCTGCCTCTCGTTGTCCTGTCAGTGTGCCCTGCCCCAACCTCGCTGTGTTCTGGATCCCCATGCCTCTATCTTCATGCCCCCCCCCCCCCCTGTCAATGTACCTACACCATTTCCTACCTTTTTCCCCATGCCTACGAATCTGTCGGTCTCTATGTCTCCCCCCACCCCCCACCCCACCCACCCCCACCCCCATACTTATCAATAAAGCTATTTCTGCCTACCATCTTGCCAAGGAACACCGTTTTTGTTTTCTAGAGGTATTCCAAAGTGATGTAAAAGAGAGGTTCAAGATATCACTCAAAATTATTGACGGATGACAATAATTTCAAAAGAAAGTGAGTGGATACAAAAGTATTACGATGAACAATTTAGCAGTGGGGGGAAACCAAGGGCAAGCTAACGGTTCTTCCGTCATCAGATTAATGACTTGGCAAAGAAAAAAAAAAGGGCGGGCGGGGGGGGGGGGGGGGGGGGGGGAACGGGGGAAGAAAGAAAATGACATGAAAAATCGGGGGAATATATTGTAAGTATTAAACCCTTCTCTAGCAGAGAGGGGAGCCATTGTAATTTATCTTGAAGACAGAACCATTCATATTGCATGCTCAAGGCCTTTCGTCCGTTGGATCGGACTCATCAGGGAGGCACGGCTGATTGTGTCTGTGATCCCTTGGCATCAAACGTAAACCTACCACAGTCTGCTATTCTGTGGTGTTCTCACCACCAGAGGCTCAAAAATAGAATCCATCAGCGCTTCAAAGCAGCCATCGAAGGGTAGAAAAGTAAAACGAAAAGAAATTGCGGCTAGGAAATAACTTGCTGGAAAGAAAAGTATGACGGGTGTGTGAGGTGAGGTAAGGAATGGAGAGATGGATACAGATGCATATGGATGGACTGATGCAGTGGAATAACGACGTTTTCATCATGGCATTTTATCTAAATGGTCGGATACCTAATCAGTGTGACTTTGTGGAATGTCATAATTAAGTTTGTGTTACGGCTGTTGAAATGAGTGTTAAGTGTTAAAGTCTATGACAGAGGGAACTCTGTGAAGAAAAAAAACAAGTTGGTTAGTGTCGATATGCACGGAGAAGACGACGTCACGCCAACATCACTCTACGCAGGAAGACCTAACACCTCTCACTGGCTGGCCTTCAAACCTTTTTTATTTTCTTTGTTCTGTTTTCTTTCCGGCAAGGATCAAAGTGGATTTAATCAGAAACATACCTGAATGGTCTATAGAAGTCCGGTAAGCATAAGAGTGGGCACATCTCTTGTTTAAACGAATCCAGCCTTCACATAGGACAGAGAGAGAGAGCTCTTCTTTGAAGGGGAAGTTATCTTGTGGGGTTGTGAACAGGAGACCTGTATTCGCACTAAGGGCCTCCCACTTACGTGACTTTGTTTGGTGCTGTCGTTGGCATAGTAGTGTTTATAGCGTGGCACTGGAAGGAGCGGTTTGGAATGGGCGGCTTTTAAGAGGCTAACGATGCATGAGAAGTACCACACGGAGGGGTTGTCGTGGTCCGCGGCTCACGTAGTCAACTCGCACCGAGGATTGTGACAGGGATGATAGTGATGCTAGCGAAACGCCGCTGCAACAGTTTCTCAAGAATCTTCAGTCTGTGCTATTGCAGAGCCAATTGTTCCGTCTGCTTCCGCTGGTGTGTGACCACGCCAAAGTCGCGTGCAAGGGTCACAGGTTGTGGATAATGACCAGTCTCTCCGCAGACAGAAGAGAAACAGAACGGAAGAGCCAAGACGTTGAGATTGCGTTCCCATGGTCAAGTCTAGTCTAATTGATCTTTACTGAGGGTTAAAGAGTAAGCATTTTGGTAAGGCTTTTCAAGGCATATGATTTCCAACCTGTGCTGTGTGGTAACCTATTCACGTGGCACACTGACAGCCTCGGGACAGGCTCACAGAGTTAGGAAGGAAACCTCCCCCCCCCCCCTCCCAAAGGAAATTGCAAGCATGCCCATCTAAGCGGATGAGACACGTGCACATGGCGGCATTGTACACATAATGCGTTCTTTAGGTTTCTCCCTTGGTTCTGCCTGTGGTGGTTGGGTGTAAAGTCAGACCAGGAGCAGGCTATGTGTGTACATTTCTGTTGCTTTGTTGCTGTGTATACAGGTCAGGGCGCGGCTCATGGGCAATCTGACAACTTCCATCCATTGTGGGCAAGTGCCCTTGTTGGTTCGTGTGAGCCTCTTGTGTACAGTGTGCCCTTGTAGGTTCTGTGTATGCCTCTTGTGTGCTGTGTGCCCTTGTAGGTTCTGTGTATCTCTTGTGTACTGTGTGCCCTTGTTGGTTCTGTGTACCTCTTGTGACTAACTAGGTGTGCCCTTGGTGGTTCTGTGTACCTCTTGTGTACAGTGGTGCCCTTGTTGGTTCTGTGTGCCTCTTGTGTACTGTGTGCCACTTGTTGGTTCTGTGTACCTCTTGTGTACAGTGTGTGCCCTTGTTGGTTCTGTGTGCCTCTTGTGTACTGTGTGCCTGTTGTGTGTTCTGTGTACCCTATTGTGTGATCAGTGTGCCGTTGGTTGGGTTCTTTGTGTGCACTGCAGCAGTTGTGTGACTGTGTGCGCCTTGTTGGTTTGCTGTGCCTGCTCACCTGTTGTACGGTGTTGCCCTTGTTTGGTTTCTGTGTACCTCTTGTGTCCATATTGCCCATGATGATCGTGTGGCCGCTACCTCACCAGATGGTGCGGGCGTTATTCGCCTTTAGCTGATTCACTGCAGCAGCAAGGCGCCAGAACCTATATATCCGTTGTCCATTCATTGCGTATATAACTGTATCTCACCTTGTTCGCCTGACTGTCAGTCTATCCACAATCTATATATAGTCGCATGATAAACAATAAAGCCAAACACGTCCCCAGAGTTCATTTTTTTTTGTCCATAGCTATTCGCCAAAAAGGCTTCTTCACAGGAACCGATGATACTTGCGGTCTTTTGACCCTCTGTTGCCGATATGTGTATATAAGAACGCCTTAAAGTAGACCTGCAACTAACACGAGAGGGTGCTGTTACCGGTTGAGTCAGCTATCAGCATCCTTTTGCTGCACGTGTTCGTGGACCATTCTGTTGCCCCCCCAACCCGACCCCCCCACCCCACTCTCTGTTGCAGGCGGTGTATAAGGACCTTAAGTAGCACTGTAACCAACACCGAGGTGTGGTGTTGTACCGTTTGAGTCAGTGTGGTGAGTCCGTGACCAACCTCTCTGGGCTGTACAGAGTTTATTGACATCCTTTGCCCCCCCTCTGTTTGCAGGCGGTGTACAACTACGCCAAGGTGGCCTGCAACGTGTCACGGGGTGTTCGGATCCTTGCAGCCTCAAGACGTGCTGGCAGCAGCTGCCCACCTTCCGCGAGGGTGGGCGACCGCCTGAAGGAGCGCTACGACGGCGCCACGGAGGGTCAAGTTCAACAAGCGGGGGCACGCAGCTGATGAAGCGGAAAAACCGCCGCTACAACAAGCCAGCAAGGAGGACCTCATCTACATGGGATCATTGTCGCCCGAACTACTGCCAGGCCAACCTGGACACCGGGCCCTGGGGCACGGTTGGCCGGGAGTTGCAACAGGGATTCCCAGGGCAGGGACGGCTGCCCCTCATGTGCTGCGGCCGGGGCTACAACCCCTTCAGAGGAAGCTGGGTGGAACGCTGCCCACTGCAAGTTTTACTGTGTGCTATGTGCGCTGTAAGACGTGCGTGAGAGGACGTGGCCGTTCAGACGTGTAAATGATAGGCCGTGCTGTGTCGGGTCCACGCGGAACCAAACCACCCGCTTCGTGCGGCGTTAGGGAGTACTTACGCGATACTAATATACAAGCCTCAACACGAAGCCTGCGAGCAAGCAAACGCGCCTTAGACTGAGGGTTCTGATCGTGCTCGAGCTGAAGAGTGTTGCGGTCCCACAGATTTTTTCTTTTTAGAGAAAGAGCCTCCAAAGCGGCATGGGAATTCTGCTGCTGGGATTTGTATTTTCAAGTTCATGGGTAGCATGCGGAGCACCCACGTTGGCGTGTCAGAGAAAAAGATTTCCAAAACAAGCGTTGAGATGAGAGATCACGTCATGAACAACGTGATACCAGTACCGCTCTGAACGTCACACGCAGCGCGTGCTAGAACAGCTAAGCAAAGGCTGGGAGAGATGATGACCATCAGCGGTGACACCATACGCTGACTGAGCGCAGTGACCTACCTCATGCGGGTGTGGAGTGACCAGGCCCGTGCTGACGGTGGGTGGTTGAGAGTGTATGAGGTTCCGACTTCTCAAGCCGCCGCGTGTTCAAGGGACTAGACCAGTGATGCACACACAATCCAAGCTTCTTCGAATGGCCAGTAAGTAGAGAGGAGATGACGGCACACGACAGCTGTTGTGTTTATAGACAGGAAGCTGAGGGGGTACCGCGCGCACGTTTGGGTGACGGGTTTGACATGTGATTTTGAAATTCAAGGTTACGTTCTCGTGTGTGTGCGTTTTTGTTGTTGTTGTTGTGTTGTTGTTGTTGTGGTTGTTGTTGTTGTTGTTGTTGTTTGTTTGTTTGTTGTGTTTTTGTTTTTGTTTTCAGGACGACGGGCTTGGTAAGAGGTTGGTCGTACACAAGATCGACGCAAGTCGACGAAGACACTGAGAAGCGAGCGACTCGGGGAAGATTCATTAACCACGTTGACTCCAAAGCTACCATCTGTAAACACACTTCAGCCCGCTTCTGGAAGCAGACACCCACACTGGAACAATGGAAGTTCTGGGTCAAAGAAGAAGTAAACACATTGTGCCGTCCGCTTCAACTGACCTCAAACGACCGTGTCACCGGGACTCGTAGTACTATACTGGTTTGTGGACACGGAGGCAGAGAGAGGAGAGGGACTTGTTCACACTGTTTGTCCTCATTGTAGACAGCGCTGCTTCAGGATATGTGGTTATGTGTTACTTTGCACGTTACTTTTACAATTGCTTTGGTCGGGAAGACGCCGGAGTATGGCAACAGAACTGTCTTTCGTGGTTGTAGTCTGAATTCAAACACACACGACACAACACAACACACACACACACACACACACAACACACACACACACACACACACACACACACACTTGCGCGCGTACGCATGCATACGCACACCCACACGCACGCGTGTACACACACACACGAGCGCACGCACGAACGCACGCACCGCACGCACGCACGCACACACTACACAAAACACACACACAACATCACACACACCACCCACACACACACACACACACCACGCACACACGCACGCACACCACACACACACACACCACACACACACACACAACACACACAACACACACACACCACACACACACACACACACACCACACACACACACACACACACACACACACACACACACACACATTTTATCATTCAGAGCAGTTTTATGCACTTGTCCCCCAGTCCACGAAAATTAGTTCTTTGGCTCAAACATCCTGATGGAAACAACCACAACAACAAACATTTCTGATCGTGATCAATCATCTGAGTTGTACTTGTTGTGATCTTGCCATTTACAGTGAGCAGATGACTTGCTGTAAAGAGTGGCAGGTTTCAAAGGAAGACGGAAGATGGGGGGGAAGGACAGAACGAAAGACAGAAAAAGAAGCGCGGGAGGGTGGTATGTGTGTGTGTGTGTGTGTGTGTGTTGGTGTTGTATGGTTGTCGTGTGTGGTGTGTGTGCAATGTGTGTGACACGAACCTGGTCGGGGGGTAGAGGAAAAGGGAGGGGGGGGGTGGTAGGGGGGGGGGGGGGGGGGCATGAGTGAAACGCTGTCAGACCCAGTTTTGAAGGGACCCCCTTACAGAACCAAGTTCCTAATCAACATCCAGGGACTTCCTGGTATGTAGCGAATCGTTAAATGTCAGACATGACACACAGGTTGGACTCTTCACAGACATGGAGAAAAGGCCTCAGTACAACTAGCTATGCAGTGCGGTATGTTTGTAGCCGACATCTTGTGTTATGACCATAGACCGTGGACATGAAAACAGGACCTTTCCAACAGAAAGGAGAGTTAAAATGATGGCGGGCATTCAGCTTCTTTTTTCTCGGGGCGTAGAGAAAGGTCAAAAGCATATAGGAAGTTCTGTCTATAATGTGGTACATTCTTTTTTTTTTTTGTTTGCCCAGCCCGCTAAATGGTGTGAGGATTGAGATTCGGTGGGGGGGCCCATTGTTTGATCGGTGTATACGAGGGTTGTCTACTGCGGCTATGAGTGCGTGCTTGTGGTATTCTATATCAGTCAGTGGTGTGTGTGGTGGATTGGGGGGGGGGGTGAGCGTTGGCGGGGAAAGGAAAGGCGCGGTCTGCAAGTGAGGAGCGAGGGTGGGGGGCGTGAGCCTCAGTGGCTTGGGCATAGAAAGACCCGAAGGGTTATTTATTTCAATAATGTTTTAAAGTAGGTCTCACCGTAATGTTTGTGAATG
>JADBJO010012248.1:0-5000 GCA_016801955.1 Conus betulinus
TGTACATCGATTGAGCTCCAGATCCGATTCCCCAATTATCGCTCGTTGTTCCCTTTATAAGCAAAAAATAAAAATACTAAAAGCAAAGCAAAAACTGAAGGGAACAAACGTGTTTGTTGGGGGATTTCTCTCGAGGCGTACGTGATATCAGGCGTAAATTGGGCCCACACCTGAAAAAAAGCAAAGGCTGAGGGCAAACAGGTCCACATGGTGTATGATCATCTATTTATTAATGGTAAAAAGTATGGGCTTGATGTGCATGATTCACTTAGAGAAATGAAATAGGGAAAACGGCCGGCCTGATATTCGGATGAATGTTTCTGGGATTGAATTTGAGACGGGTACAAATAAAGCACCTACACCGGAATGTTCCAAAGCTGATTCACACAGCCCGTCGACGACCACACATGTGGCACATGGGGATTTGGAACTCGTTGGTCCGGTTGGGTTTGAAACCGACAGTCGTCCCTTGAGTTTTTCATGTGACAATCCTAGCATTCCAGTATCTTGTGGGGAGGGAGAATATGGAAATCTATCTTGTGGCAACATGATAGATGATAGCTCCACATCTGTAAATAAAGCTTTGCATTTTGATGCTGATATAAAATCGTTTTCTCTTAAGTTCTTGTCATGGAATGTGAATGGCTTGCGCTCTAAGTTTATATTTCATTATTTCCTTTCATACATTACATCTTTTGATTTTATTTGTCTTCTTGGGACTTTTGAAGATAACTGTCACCCTGATTTATTTCCTGGATTTCAGATATATATAAACCTGCTGTAAAGTTCACCAAACAAGGGAGGAGATCGGGTGGAATTATATGTCTTGTAAGGGATGAATTTGCTCCTTTCGTGTGTTATTTAGATATCAACTATGAAAATATATGTGCGTTTGTCATTGATAAACGGTTGTTTGGATGTCTGAATGATGTACTGTATGTATGTGCTTATGTTCCACCAGAGGCCCCCCCCCCACCCCCCCCCCCCCCCCCCCCCCCCCCCCCCCCCCCGGTCCCCTTTCTATTCACACTTTAATTACGACAGTGGAATAATCATGCTTGAAGAGTGCTTGACAGGGTTGTTGATACAGATGGGAGATGCTTATATCATTCTATGCGGTGATCTCAACAGCAGAATCTCCAATATTTCTCCATTTCGCCCTGTTTATGACAATGACAATGTTCTATTTAAAAGTCATTCGGTTATTTGTGACCGGCATTCTCAAGATGAATGTGTTAACAGCTACGGCAAATCTTTGTTAAATATGTGCACTGCGTTGGATCTGATTATATTAAATGGATTATGTAATGGCGACCAGCAAGGTTGTTATACATATACATGTGAAAACGGGAGCAGTGTGAATGACTATTTTATTATGGATCTAGTTGCAAAGTGAAACGACTGCAGGCGAAAATCTAAACAAATCTTAAATAACTGTCAGCGATCCGCCCAGAGAAACGTGGACAAACGAGTCACAAGACAACACACAACGCGTTTCGACCTCTTAGGTCTTTCCTCAGGTGAAACAAAGACGGACAAAATAACGAAAATGCACTTAGCTTTGATCGCTTCAGACTGCTTCTGAGTTCAGCGCAAGGAAGGCCTTCCGCAATCACAAATTGTACGTAGCATTTATTTGACTTTGAAAAGGCGTTGATTCAATCAACAGAGATTTATTGTGCCTGTCCTATTCAAAAATGGGATTACGGGAAGACTCTTTAAATGTGTAGAAGCATGTATAATGTTGTCAAAACAAGAGTTCGATGTGGTGCAAAACTCACAGATTATATAAATTGTACTAGAGGTGTAAAAACAAGGTGACGTCTGCAGCCCTATTTTGTTCTCTTTATTTATAAACGAGTTAGCACTAGAAGTAATAAATAACGGAAGACATGGTGCTAGGTTTACTGTAGATTATATGGAAACTGTTTATCTTATTGTTTGCTGATGATATAGTTTTACTATCTGAAACGGTTATTGGTTTGCAAACACAACTAAATAGTTTGATGACTTCAGCTGACCAGCTGCAATTGAAGGTAAACATGGATAAAAGTAATGTAATAGTTTTTAGGAAAGGGGGTCACTTGTCAGCCAGGGAAAGGTGGGTATACAATGATATTGCCATGCCAGTAGTTAATGTTTACAAGTATCTTGGAATCTTTTCTCAAACTCGTTTAAGCTTTGTAGCCGCTTGCAGAGATCTTTCTGGAAGAGCAAAGAATCGTTTGTTATATATTTTGAGAAAGCTATACCTTTTGAATAACAATTCTTTAGAACTTTTTGTCAAGATTTTCGAATTTACATACAACCGATTTGCACTATATGGATCAGAGCTGTGGGGGACTGGACAGAAAAATCAGAATGCATTGCGAGTCAGTCCACTTATTTGGCCTTAAAAAGGTTTTAGGAGTGGATATAAAAAACTCCAAATGATTTAGTGTATGGAGAAACAAACAGGTACCCACTGTACATAAACTTGCCAATTAGGTGCATTCTTAACTGGTTCAAATTATCAAAAATGAGATTGATCGACTACAAGGAAATCTTACACCATGTTTATAACGACTTGGACTCTCAAAAGGGGGAAAAATAACTGGGTATCAAACATTCGATTATTTCTTTATGAATTTGGTTTTGGTTATGTGTGGGCATGCCAAGGTGTTGGTCAAGAAAATTATTTGTGCAAACTCTACGCCAGAGATTAATTGATTGCAGATGGCAGGACTGGAAAGTCATATAAAATCAAGTGAAAGATTTAAAATGTATAGAAGTTATACCTCTGGTCATCTGGTGAAGGCATATCTTTCATTTGATTTGGATATATATTTGCGATTTCTTGTCACTAAATCTAGATTTGGTATATCTGAAATTAATGCCCATTTGTATCGCTTTAAAACTATACATGGTAATGAGTTAGTTTGTCCATTGTGTAAGGAGTGTAATGAGGACGAGCTTCATTTTGTTTCTAACATGTTCTGTTTTGAACGATCTTCGTGTGAAATATATTCCAGCAAAATTCTATATGAATCCATGTTTATTTCGATTTTGTCTACCTATGGCATTGAAAACATGAAAGAATACGCGTACGTAAATTAGCGTTGTATCTGCATAAAGCCTTTCAGTTAAGGCAAACTCTTCTTTTGTCATTTGTGGTGGAATATGGTTGTAATGGACTATGAACTCTGCTTTAAATTGCATGATGACACATGTTAAAGATTGTTACCGTCCCTCGGTCATATGGGGCTTTGGCCTTATTGATACATTATCTGAATCTGAATCTGAATCTCTCTCTCTCTCGTCTCCCTCTCTCTCTCTCTCTCTCTCTCATCTCTCTCTCTCTCTCTCTCTCTCTCTCTCTCTCATTCGCGCTTGCGCGCAGCGCGCGCGCGCTTGCGCGTTTAATGAACAAACAATAATTGTATCTGTGTCGCCATGAATACGAGTATGCGTTACCACATTTATTTGATGAACATCGCCATGTCCTTGCTCAAGTTTTGCAGCAGTTGTTTTTCGATATGAGTATCATTATCACCTGTCAATTATCCTAACCCCCCCCCCTCTCTCTCTCTCTCTCTCTCGCTCCTCGCTCTCGCACTCTCTCTCTCCTCTCTCTCTCCTCCTCTCTCACTCTCACACACATACACACACACACACACACACACACAACACACACATACACCATACACCACACACACACAACACCGCACACACACACACACACACACACACCTCAAACACACACACACACACACACACCACTAGTAGAAATAGCGTATTCATTAAACACCTCTAGGAGAGAGGAGAGAGAGAGAGAGAGAGAGGAGAGAGAGGAGAGAGAGAGAGAGGAGAGAGAGAGAGAGAAGAGGAGATAGAGAGGAGAGAGGAGAGAGAGAGAGAGCGAGAGAGAGAGAGAGGAGGCGGATGCTAAGGCTGAGACGCTGCGCAGTTTCCTAATTTACCGTGTAATATGTTTGTCGATGTCGCGGGTTGGGTTCCATACCTCAATTAAAATGAGTCGAAGAACTGTGGGAAAAAAAAAAAGAAAATTTGGAATACAGGATGAAAGAATAAAAGGACGGAAGAAATAAATGACCGAAAAAGAAAACAATGAAGAAATAAAGGGATGGAGCGGCGAAACACACACCCACACACACACACACACACACACACACACACACATATATATATATATATATATATATATATATATATAGAATATACATACATACATATATATAGTGAGAGAGAGAGAGGGGGGGGGGGGCGGAGAATACTTTGGAAGAAGTCAAAAGAAAAGGACGACAAAGTGACTACAGAAAGGAAGAAACGAATACAGAAAAAAAATACAAAAATGGAGAGAGAGAGAGAGAGAGAGGAGAGAGAGAGAGAGAGAGAGCGAGAGAGAGAGAGAGAGAGACAGACAGACAGACAGACAGACAGACAGACAGACAGACAGACAGAGGGAGAGGGGCAGACTCATACACAAACAAACACACGCACACACGCGCATACACATACACGCACGCGTACGTGCGCGCGCGCGCACGCACACCCACACACACACACACACACACACACACACACACACACACACAAGCGCACGTGCCTGCGCGCGCGCACAACACACACACACACACACACACACACACACCACACACACACACAAAGAGAGAGAGAGAGTGAGTGAAAGAGAGAGAGAGGGGGGGGGGGGAGATACACTCACAGACACACAGAGAAGGGGTGATGCCAATATGTTTGCACAGATTCCTTATTTAATGCTTACGACGTTTGTCGACGCCTCAGGTATCACACGACAATTCCAATGACACTAGCAATCGTAAACAAACAATCTGACAAAACAAAACAAAAAAAAACACACACAAACAAGCAAATGATGAAAGAAAGAAACAAAACACAAAACACAAATACAACAGATGGTCTAGAGGTAAAAGACAGAGCGAACCGGATCGGTTTAGCAAGATCATTACACACGTTCCACT
>JADBJO010012248.1:15000-25000 GCA_016801955.1 Conus betulinus
TATGTCATTGCATTGCATTGTAATTATTGCATTACATTATATGTCATTGCATTGCGTTGTATGTCATTGCATTGCATTGAACTTTATTGCATTGCATTGTGTGTTGTCGCATTGCATTGTATCGTTCCGCATCACAACGCATAGTGCATTGTATTGTACTGCATCTTTTTGCATTTGTATAGTACTTCATTGCACGATATTGCGTTGTGCTGCAACAGGTTGTATATCGTTGTATGGCATCATATGATATTGTATGGTGACAAACACTGTATTGCATTGTATTATGTTTTGTTGTATCTATTGTACCCGTGTTTCAATGGGTTGTATTTTTATTGTGTTCACTGCGCTGCGTAGAGTTATGAAACTATTTCGGACGAACCAGCTGGCGCAACGTCGGGTCACGGTTGAGCGAGCAGGCCTGAACTGTGACGTCAGCCAAGGGGAAGGAAGGTCATGTATTTGAGGACGGTGAATGGCGTCATCGGTGGAAACCCCACAAACCAAATGAAACGACTGATGTTGTTTCTTCCTTGATTTCTTTCATCTATTATCAGTTTAACATCAAATGCTGGCTGGCTCCAGCTTAAGCTACGCCTCAAAATTCTTAACATGGAGAAAACAGTGATTTAGAGCAATATCGTAATTGTGGCGTGTGGCCAATGGTAGTCACGTTGTCCATTTCGAATGTTCGTGTGGCGCCCGTTTCCGTTTTTTTTTGCTCCCCTCGCCTCTCACGTCCCTCGCCCCAAGGATAAGCTGGTCATCTTGCGAGTTCTCGCGGCTTTAAAATGCCTCAGGACTTGGGGAATCATCGCCTCATCCGAGAGACTGGCACTCATGTCACCATTTTAAGGACCAGTGTAGAGTGGGAGGGGGGGGGGGGGGGGGGGGGTAGAGGGTCGAGAGGGGAAGCAACCCTCTCCATGCTGATGGAAAGGGTTGAGGGTGGGTTGAGAGAGGGGCGGAGGAATCTTCCTCGCGAAACTGGGACAATAGCGGATCTGAAATCCTGTCGCCTCCGAGGTGATATTACCCCTAAGGCCTACCAGCGCCATCCGTGTCTCTCCTTTTTCCGCCGCCTTCAGTTCTCCCATTAAAGCCCAGTGCAATGTGACAGCACGCTTCTCTGCCTGGAACTTTTTTCCTTCCCCTTCTCATTCTCATCCTCATCCTCCTTCTCATCTCCATCCTCATCCCCCTCCGTTTCGTCGTTTCTCAAATCTCGGGTCATTACATCACGAGTATCACGGAGAAACGGAGAAAAAAAAAACGGGCACGGATGGAAAAGATTGTAAGATAGAGCAGAGGATGGAGTTGTGGAGAACAGTAGTAGTAGTAGTAGTAGTAATAGTGTTAACAGTAGTAGTACCAGGAGCAGCAAAAGGAGTAGCAGTTATAGTTGTAACAGTAGTAGAAGTGGAAGAAATGGAGGAGGAATTGGAGGTAGAGAGAAGATAAAAGAAAACAAGAATAAAGAGGAGGGAGGGGAATGAAGAACAGAAGGGAGGAGAAGAAAAAGAAGAATGAGGAAGGAAAACTGTGTGACATAAGTCAGCATAACGAGACAAAACATAAACGTATCGCCTTTATTTTTACTGTCTTCACTTTCATTTCCTTACTCTGATGCTGAGTGGATTTTAAACTGTGGTGTTAGAGAATTTTAAAGCTCCTAATCACCCGACGGGAAATAATTCTTTCATGTAGTCTAATACCCAGGTTGTGTTATTAGCTAAAGAATGTCATCATCAAGAAAAAAATAAGTGTTGATTAGAGTCATCTGCCGTAAGGCATTTAGATGGTCGTCAGTAGTCATCAATCTGATATATGTTCATCAAGCATGGGTATACAGCTATCCTGTTTTGAGTATGAGAGATGAAACTACAAACAAAACATAATCTCAAGTTTTTGAAACTAGACACCATTTCCTTTTCCTTTGGGCCAATCAGACAAAATTACGACACACAAACTACAAAACATACCCGAAGCGTTCCAACCATTGGGTCTTCTTCCGCCGGCGGGACAAGCAACATCTAAATTAACTAAAAACCAGTTCGAAACACACTGTCTGATTTCACAGTTGAACGATCTCTCGTCAGCCGGCACAAAGGGTGTAGGCTACTTCAAAGGAAGCCATACGGGTACCACGGGGCAGATTTCCACCGTTGGCACAGAGGTGTGAATTCACTGCCACCTGTCCCCTGAGACACACAGGCAAAACAGGCTGCAGGCAGACCACGGCGGATATCGGCATTGCACTCGGATGTGGCAGGAATGCGGAGGTTTCAATAGCCGCCTGAATGGGGGCGTCCAATTTCACCTATTCCAGTTTCACCTACGCTTTGTTATTTCAAATTAGCAAGATGGCTGCCCCTGACCCGTGCAGTTTCACCTACTCAGTTGTTCCCCTCCTTTTTACAGAATTTGCCAAAAGTCCAATTTCACCTACCTCGGGGCTGGCAAGCCGCCAAATTTCACCTACGACCTGTGGACCTGTGAACTGTATTTTTCTTGTTCTCTCTCTCCGCATGTCTTGCCCACTTTTTTTTATTGTTCAATGTGAGATTGACTCCGTCTTTTCTCATAACTTCACCGACTCGTACCTTTGTAAAGTGTTTGAAATGTGAAATTTACTCAGTCCCTTCACCGACACGTACTCACTGGTTCATTTATCTTCTCTGCAACCATGGAGCATGAATTTGTCAGCACAGAGGGGAGCGAAAATTAATTCTGGATGGTCACATCTTTGTTTTGAATTGGAAAAAGTGACACCTCAGTGTTTTGGAGATGTACAAATTACAAGACCTGTCCAGCAACAGTCACCACATCGCTGGAAGATGACAGCATAACAAAACATTGGGAAGAACCACCAACCACCAGCCCGATCAACCCAAGGTGGAAGTCACAAGAAGGACGACGATGGTATTGAAGGAAGCTGTCAAGACGCAAACGCAGGTGCCTGTCAAACGTCTGTACAGCGAAGCATTTTCAGTTGCTGAAAACGGCAATGTTGACTTCGTTGCAGCCCGACCAACATTTCAGTCCGTGAGGTCCACGCTGTATAACCAACGGAGGAAGACGTTTGCCTGCATTTTCTCGCAGAATTCAGGAAGCGGTGCTGGAAGGAACCTGGGCTGAGACAGCTTGTGGACGGTCCTGCTTGCAAACGACGGAGACGAAGAGAAGATCCTTGTGTTTTCCACAGATCCGAATTTGGAGAAGCTGTCTGCAAGTGACCAGGTCTTCTCGGATGGCACCTTTAAGGTCGCCCCACCATTCTTCGTGCAGCATCTTGGAAAGATGGTCCCAGTAACATTTGCATTGCCGCCATGCAAAAACACAAGAGGTCTACATCCGTTTGTTTGGCATCATCACAAGACTTTGTCACGACCGACATCTTCCACTCCAGCCACGGCGGATACAGACTGATTTTGGGATGGCAGCAATACGAGCTGTTTGCATCTCCTTCCTTGGCGTAAGGTAAGCATGATCATATCTTCTATCACAAAGTGTCCACATATGCCTAAAGTTATAACATCCCGGCCTTTAAGGCGTGTGAATTATATAAATAAATAAATATATATGTATATATATATATATATAAAGAGAGAGAGAGAGAGAGAGAGAGAGAGAGAGAGAGAGAGAGAGAGATCATTGTTGCATACAGAGAGTTTCTGGAAGTGAAAATTTTTGTGCGTCGCTTGGCTGTCCTCCCATTGGTTTCTCTGCATGACCTTTAGGGTGTGTGAATATATATATATATATATATATATATATATATATATATATATATATATATATATATATACAGTACATATATGTACAGTACATATATGTACAGTAGGTGAAATTGACCCTTAAGATATGTACAGTAGGTGAAATTGGCCTTCCTGAGACCGTAGATGAAACTGGAATAGGTGAAATTGGAATAGGTGAAACTGGAATAGGTGAAATTGGAATAGGTGAAACTGGAATAAGTGAAATTGGAATAGGTGAAACTGGAATAGGTGAAATTGGAATAGGTGAAACTGGAATAGGTGAAATCGGATGTCCCGGCCTGAACACGTGTTAATCGTGCAGCTGCTGGGCAATAGGTATGTATGGGGGAAAGGTGTCGATTTTGTGTAGAATTCATGAATCTTTTACTTGACGTGTTTTCAACCATGATTGGTTATACTAGACGGGACCGAAAAAAGAAAAGAAAAAAGAAAAAAAAGAAAAAGAAAAAAAAAATCAAAAATATAATAGCTAAAATAAAATGAAATACAATGAAAAGCTACGACACACCCTCCCGCGCACGCACGCACGCACACACACACACACACACACACACACACACACACACACACACACACACACACACACTCACTCCTACCTATGCATATGCAAGTATACTATATTACATTGCAATATCGAATAATCACAAAATAAAACTGTATTATAGTAAAATGTGTGTAGAACATCGCTCGATAAGCTTACAGTTTCCACATAGGACTACAGTCAGTCGCGTTTCAAGTTTGTCCGTGCAGGTGGTGAGGATAAAGTACACTGTCTTTCATAAACAAAGATTGGCGGACAGAGAGGAAAGCAATGAGAAAGAGAAAAGCGAAAGAGAAGGGGGTGGGGGTGAGGGAGAGGATCGGCGGCGTCTTAGGTGACGTAAAGGACTTCGGTGGTAGAGTAGATGAGGTTGGTTGTCATCTCAAAACAACTTTAACAATAACAAGAAGGAAATGGTAATGAAGAAGAAGAAGAAGAAGAAGAAGAAGAAGAAGAAGAAGAAGAAGAAGAAGAAGAAGAGGGAGAATTAGGCTCATTGAAGGCCTTTTTACAATTCTGCCCAACAACAACTACAAATTGAAATTAAAAAAAATAAAATAAAATAATAATAATAATAATAATAATAAAAAAAAAAAAAAAATAAAACCTACAAATTGAAAAAAAAAAAAAAAAAAAAAAAAAGAAAAAAAAGTAAGGTAACATCAACTTACAAAATAACATCAATATAACGATTTCATGCTTAAAATCTCTCTCTCTCTCTCTCTCTCTCTCTCTCTCTCTCTCTCTCTCTCTCTCTCTCTCTCTCTCTCTCTCTCTCCCCCCCCCCTCCCCCCCCCCCCTCTCTCACAATCTAGTCGAGAGAAGGCTACTTTACACACGCGTGGGTGTAATTTCCTAGAGACCTCATACACACACACACACACACACACACACACACACACACACACACACACACACACACACACACACACACACACACCACACACACACACACACACACACACACACACACACACACACACACACACACACACACACACACACACACACACACACACACACACACACACACACACACACACACATCTTAATCAACTGCATCGTTTATCTGCAGTTCACTTTTTTTTGTCTCTGGTAAGTATGTACGGTCAGGCTAATGTCTACGCATAGGTCAGTCATGAGTATCAAAAAGAAGTAACTTTACTTCATTTTTGAAAGCTGATAATTGGGGAATATTTCTGTATTTGCGGGGAAGTGTGTTCCATTCTTTACAGCCACAGAAGGAGAAACTTGTTTTGAATAAATCTAGATTAGCTTTAGGAATAATGAATCTGAGCGAATCATGATGGTGATGTAAATGCACTATTGATTTTAGATAATCTGGGCATGCGTCATGAACAATTTTGTGCATAAGGATCAGAGTGTTGAAAGTTATACATGAGTGAAGAGGTAGTATTCTATTGTATCTAAATACATCATGC
The DNA here is from genome assembly GCA_016801955.1 of Conus betulinus. NCBI lineage: Eukaryota > Metazoa > Mollusca > Gastropoda > Neogastropoda > Conidae > Conus > Conus betulinus. The sequence goes on from JADBJO010012248.1 coordinate 20,760, forward strand.
GTAGAAGGATCGGATTTTTTCTGACAGCTGATCATCTTAATGGCTCGCTTTTGCAATGAACAAAGTGTTTTTTAAAGTAGATGGCGCACATTTACCCCAGATAATAGAGCAGTAGTCTAGTCGAGCCTGAACAAAAGCAAAATAGTACATTTTTCGTGAATGTTCGTTGAGAAAAGTGTTTTATCTGTGACAACTGGAACACACAACACGACTTGTTTGATTAGGTTATGGATCTGATCGTGCCAGGAAAGATTTTCATCGATGACGATGCCTAATAATTTGTGCTTTGTAACTTGTTTTATTGTTTTATCTTTGTACATTATTTTTAATTTTGCTTCTTTTATGACTTGTCTTTTTTGACGTGCACATATTAAGATAGACTCGGTTTTATGAGGATGAACAAGCATGTCATTTGAATCACACCAGTATTCCACTGATTTCATGCTTGCATTTAAATGATAATTAATTTCATCGATGCTATGACTAGAGTATTGTAAAGATGTATCTCAGCGAACAAATCACACACTGCATTTTGAATTGATAAAGGCAGATCATTTATGTAGAGAGAGAGAACAACAGGGGACCTAAGATTGATCCCTGTGGCACACACCTCTCGGCAACTGTCTTTTAGAAGAAATAACACACTCGTGAAAAAAACGGATTGCGTACGGTTTGACAAATAAGATCTGAAAAATGATTCCGTATCGTTGTCAACGCCGTAAACATTAAGCTTTTTTTAGCAATATATTGTGATTAATTAAATCAAAAGCCTTTGTTAAATCAATAAAAACACACACACCAACTGCTTTCCTGTTGTTGATATCTTTTAGCCACAAATTTGTGATCCGACACAAAGCCGTTTCACATGAATGTAGTTTCCTAAATCCTGACTGATTGATATACAACAGTTTATGTTTCTCAATAAAAGATGATAGATGGTGATGGATATGACGTTCTAGTGGCTTTGAGACGGACGATAGCAGCGAAATTGGTCTGTAGTTATTGGATCATCTAAATTCCCTTTTTTGTGCAGAGGGATAATTTTTGCATGTTTGAATGCTTCTGGAAAGTATTGTTTAGAAAAACATAGATTAAAGAGGTATGTAAGAGAATCTACAATATATGGTACAGATAGTTTTAACATCTTGGGACTGATTCCATCAAAGCTGTATGAACTTTTATTTTTCAAGGTTGATAAATATAAAAACACTTCATTAACAGATAATAAGGGGATAGAAAACTTTGCGTGTATATTTTTTGCATCACAAAATTTCTGTAAATTCGCAGTATCAAAAATGCTAGTTTTATCTCTTCCCTATGTTTAGCTTGTTACCAATATTCGCAAAATGATCATTCAGTGTTTCTACTGGAATGGAACATTCCTGTCTTGATGAACACGGTCCTGTAAGTTTATTGATAGCTTTCCAAATAGAAGCTCCGTTGTTTTTGTTTTGGACCAATTTTCTGAAAGAATCACATTTAGATTTTCTAATCATGTACTTCACAATGTTGCGTTTTCTCTTATACTCTTTGTCAGGCCTGCACTTTTTAAATTGTCCCTCTCGTCCATGGGATTCAGAATATCCTGAGTGAGCCAGACAGGCAGGATATCTGATTTGACTCGCCTCTGGATCAATGGGATGTGTTTGTCGACAATATTCAGAAAGAAAGAAGAAGAAGAAGAAGAGGAAGAGGAAGAAGAAGAAGAGGAGGAGGAGGAGGAAGAGGAAAAGAAGAAGAAGAAGAAGAAAAAGAAGAAGAAGAAGAAGGAGAAAGAAGAAGAAGAAGAAGAAGAAGAAGAAGAAGAGACGAAGAGGAAGAAGAAGAACAACAACAACAAGTAGAAGAAGAACAACAAGTGGAAGAAGAAAGTAGAGAAAAAAAGAAGCAGTAGAAGACGAAGAAGATGAAGGAGGAGGAGGAGGAGGAGCAGCAGCAGCAGCAGCAGCAGCAGCAGCAAGAGCAGCAGCAGGAGGAGGAGAAGAACAAGCAAAAAGAAAGGAACATTTATAACAACAGCAATACTCGCATGAAAAAGATGATGGCAATTATCAACAAACACCCAAAGCATTTTACAGAAGCGCTTTCGGTTTTTTGCAAACCTTCCTCAGCTGACCATGGAAGTCGGCGTCAAAACTAGTTGACGTAATGTGTGTTTGTTACGTCATTAATCCACACACCCACCCACACACACACACACACACACACACACACCTCATTACCGTATGATAAATAGTGATGCCTGGGTGTAGTCTTGATTCAGCGAAGGGCAAAGTTCCCAGGGCAGATTGCTCACGTGAGACCAACTAACCCCTCACATTGAGACTAAACGGGTAGTTGGTCTTCAACATGTGTCTCCACATCTCTCTCTCTCTCTGTCTTTTCTTTTGGTGAGAGAGAGAGAGACAGACAGACAGACAGACAGACAGAGACAGAGAGAGACAGAGAGAGAGAGAGACAGAGACAGAGAAAAAGACAGAGACAGAGAGACAGCTAGAGAGAGAGAGAGGGGCAGACAATGAGAGAAGGAGACAGACAGACAGACAGACAGACAGACAGACAGACAGAGACAGACAGAGAGAGACAGAGAGAGAGAGACAGAGACAGAGAGAGACAGAGACAGAGAGACAGCTAGAGAGAGAGAGAGGGGCAGACAATGAGAGAAGGAGACAGACAAACAGACAGACGGATACGCGCAGGATCATACAGAAGAGGGAGTCATAGGGTGACTGAACTAAAGCAGAGAGAGAAAGAGGGAGTAAAAGTAAACATGGACATACCAGTGGAGAGAGATGGGGAGGGGGATGGGGGGGGATGCAGACAGACAGACAGACAGACAGGAAGAGGCTTACGTAGAAGGAGGAGGTTATGCATTGACTGACGCAAAGCAGAAAGAACAAACAGGGACAGAGAAAAGATAGACAGACCAACAGAGACAGACAGACAAACTGAGGGAGAGTGAGAGGAGAGGAGAGGAGACAGAGACAGAGAGAGAGAGAGAGAGAGAGAGAGAGGCAGAAGAAAGGAGAGACAGAGAGAAGAGAGCAAGAGGAGGGAGGGTGGCGGAGCAAAGAAGGGAGGGAGATCTAAAGAAGAGAGAGACAGAGACAATGAAGGGAGAGAGGCGGAGAGTGACAGAGAAGAGAAGAGAGAAAGAAAGAGGGAGAGAGAGAGAGAGGAGGCAAAGAAAAAAAAGAGACGGAGGGAGAGACAGAGAAGAGAGAGAGAGAGAGAGAGAGAGAGAGAGAGAGAGAGAGAGAGAGAGACAGAGGCGGAGACACGGAGAAGAAAGGGAGAGGAAGAGAGACAGGGAAGCGAGAAGACAGAGACAGAGAAGGAGAGAGAAAAACACACACACACACACACACACACACACACACACACACACACACACACACACACACGCACACACACACACATAAGCGTTCATCTGATTTTTTTAAAAAATGTTATTCTAGCTATGTTATAGATTGCAATTTTTATTCATGTTAACATTTTGTCTTTCGATTCCCATTCTAAGCTTCATTTTTCTCTTTTTCCGTTTTCCATTTATACTTCTTCATCTCTTTCTGTCTCACTGTTTCTCTATCTCTTTATCTCCGTCAGTTGCCTGTCTATCCACCCACCCCCCCTCCCCTCACTTCCTCCTTTTATACCTTGTTTTTATTCATGTATTTTGGTTGTCTAAAATCACTTATGTGTATAGACATTAAACTGAAGAACACACACACACACACACACACACACACACACACACACAGAGAGAGAGAGAGAGAGAGAGAGAGAGAGAGAGAGAGAGAGAGAGAGAGAGAGAGGGTGATAAACTGAACGAACTCTTCAAGGAACAGCACAGGAGAAACAGAGACAGGGGACACAGAGAAAGTGGCAAGCACATCAGACGACAAGACGACTCTCCAAGGAATGGAAGAGGGGATGAAGAAGAAATAGGACAGACAGAGAACACGGCACACCTATAAGACGAACGAACTCTTCAAGCCAAAATAAAGAGGAAGAAGAGACAGGGTAGACAGGGAAAGTGGCATGGACACGAGATGAGACAAGATGAACAGACTCTTCTCAAAGAGCAGCGCGGTGGAAAAGAAGACAGAGAGAGAGAGAGAGAGAGAGAGAGAGAGAGAGAGGGAGAGAGGGAGAGAGAGAGACAGAGCGAGAGAGAGAGAGAGAGGAGGGAGAGAGAGAGAGAGAGAGAGAGAGGGAGGGAGAGAGAGAGAGACAGAGAG
>JADBJO010012248.1:30000-35000 GCA_016801955.1 Conus betulinus
TCAGGGCCATGCCAATCCCAAGCAGTTTCAAAAACCTGGGAGCAGGCTCACTGGCTCCTGTAAGCTCCCACTGTGAAAAAAACCATTGATCTAGCCTATCAGACTTGGCAAGTGAGAAATGTATGCTCCGGCCACTGAGACCCGTTTAAAACAGTCCTGTACAAAGGAGATAGCAAGAAATGTTATTTTTTTAACACTTTGTTTAGTGTTCTCTTATGAGATCCAGAGTCACTGTAGAGTAATAAAAGGATGATCAAACTTAAAGGCAAAATGCACAGAAACACAAAAAACTTTGCGGAAACATTTAGTATGTAAAACAGAACAGACAAATGAAGTTTTCACAAATGCGTTACAGACAACAACAGCTGAACAAAAAAAAGATGCCCACAAAACAGTACTCCGTTGATAGCAGCCAGCGTGAGAAAAATCGGATGTGAGTGAGAGAGAGAGAGAGAGAGAGAGAGAGAGAGAGAGAGAGACAGAGACAGAGAGAGAGAGAGAGAGAGAGATTGTCTTAGTCAAAGTGGCGAATCAGCTTGGTTGGACATCATCCTGTGACTCAGTCATATCAATGTGTTCCATTTTCGCTCGTCCAAGAGAGATCACATCCCCCCCCCCCCCCCCCCACCTGTCACCACCCCCCAACTCCCATCCCCACAACTTCAATGATCTCATCCCCTCCATCACTCAACCCACTCTCTCCATCTCCGTCATGTCTCTCCCATGACCATGAATAAAGATGCTCGCTTTTCATTTTTGTGGTAATTGCTTTCTTTTTCCACTTTAAAAGAAGTCCATACTGACGGAATTGTTTTGTTTTTGTTTTGTTTTTCAAATTTCAAAGATTCATCTCTACGAACTTCCGCTCAACCAAGCGGCCCAGGATTTCTTACCAAATCTCCCCCCACACTTTGTCTGGGCTGGACCCTCTCATTACTGCACCATCAAAATCCCTCTCTCTCTCTCTCTCTCTCTCTCTCTCTCTCTCTCTCTCTCTCTCTCTCTCTCTCTCTCTCTCGGAAGGAGGAGGGGGAGTCACAAGGATGAGAGGGAAGGGTGTCCTGGTCTCCTGATCTCATAATGCAAGCAGACTAGACCATAACTTCAGTGCGACTTTCAAGTTTCTTTGTAGTCTACCGATTTTCAAAGAGTTCCAGACTGTCCTGGGCTTTGTTCCAGAGTCCATCCCCACCTCCTTCCCATCCTCCGTGCTTCTTTTCTTACTGTCTACCCCCACGCAAAACAAAAGGCCAAGCGTCCTTTTTTTTTTTTTTTTTCCGAGGCTGTTTTCGGAAAAGGTGTCTCATTACCAAAGCTGTTACACGCTTGAGGATGATGGTGTGTTTTTACTTGCTAAACAGACGATGTACCCTCCCCCCCCCCCCCTCTCTCTCTCTCTCTCTCTCTCTCTCTCTCTCCTCTCTCTCTCTCTCTTCTCTCTCCTCTCTCTTCTCTCTCCGTCTCTCTCTCTCTCTCTCTCTCTCTCTCTCTCTCTCTCTCTCTCTCTGTATGTGTACGTGTGCGTCTCTCTCCTCCTCCTCTCTCTCTCTCTCTCCTGCTTCTCTTCTCTCTCTCTCTCTCTCTCTCTCTCTCTCCTCTCTCTCTCTCTCTCTCTCTCTCTCTCTCTCTCTCTCTCCTCCCTCCCACACACGCACATATATATGTCGTTGTTTGAGAGTGCATACACATCTGTTTATCTGTTGTTTTTTGAATGACACACCGACCGACAATAAAAAAAAAAGATAACACCCGCAGGTGCGGGAAGGTCTCACAGTATTTCTCTAGGTCCTGCCCCTACCTTCGTGTGTATGCTTTTTCTGGCTGGTCGGTATGTCATTTTTTTTTTTGCGTGTTTGAACACAAGCGTGAACGGAAAAGCAATAAATCCAACCCACAGACCTTAGCATTGCCAAAAATGACATGTCAGATACAGCATACCATAAAATGACAAATACATTTTTTTTTTAATCTAAGGAGGGGAAGTAGTTGAAATGATCAAAACTCTATCCAGGGCTAATAAACGGGCACAGTGAACCATCTCTAGTATACTTGCCACCGTTTTCCCGTGGTCCTACAGTTGAGCAGAACTTCGACCTTCTAAGGAATCTTACCAGAATTACCAGCGGGAGCAAGGACTTCGGCTGCTTTGTTTAAAATTGCATTTGGCTGTATTGTCCCATGATCAAAGACCTCACTCCCCCCCCCCCCCCCCCCCCACCCCACCCCCCCCACCCCTCCCCCCTCCCCCTATAGCTCTTTCATCTCGTAATACGGGCAGATCCGAGCAACTTACGTGCCTTTGAGATGGCGGCCCACACAGATAGGTACACATGTGGCCTATATGCAGACACGTGTGCTCACCCCCCCCCCCGCCCCCCCCCCCCCCCCCCCACACACACACACACAATCTCTCTCTCTCTCTCTCTCTCTCTCTCTCTCTCTCTCTCTCTCTCTCTCTCTCTCCCTCTCTTTCTATCTGTCTGTCTGTCTGTCAGTCTGTCTAGCTGTCTGTCACACACACACACACACACACACACACCACACACACACACACACACATGCGCACACACTTCTGCACACACACACACACACACACACACACACACACACACACACACACACGCACGCACGCACACGCAACACACACACGCGCACACGCACGCACGCACGCACACACAACACGCACACACACACACACGTGCACACATAAACACACACACACCACACACACACACACACACACACACACACGCACAAAACTGCGCACACACGCCTGCGGCCACACACACAAAACCGCGCACACACGCCTGCGCGCACACACACAGTCACACACACACACACACACACACACACACACACACACACACCCACGCACGCACGCACGCACGCACACACACACACACACACACATACATGCACCTTCGCACACACATTGGTCCATGCCCACACATCATACACACACATGTACATTCACTACACACACATACAAACAAACAGAAAGAGAAAAACACCATGGTAGGTAGGCACTCAAGGTCTAACCAGCGCGTTGGACTAGTGCGTAGGTCAGACACACCCGCCGAGTTGTAGCCACGACACCCTCTTCTTCAATTGTCTCATCTTTTGTTGTTAATTCATTTATCCGTCAGCTTCAAACCATGGGTAGTGTGGTCTCAAAACTTAGCGGATGTGGTGTAGCGTATATAGACTAGTCCGCACGCAGTGACGCCTCCTTGATGAAACTGAAACTGAGTTGGCGGCCCAGAAAGTTTCAAAGAACTCACGTCTGTGCAGAATTTTTGGTGCCCAGTTCCCCCCCCCCCCCCCCCCCCCCCCCCCCCCCCCTTCCGGACAATCCCTTTGTGAAGATCTGAACGAATTCAACAGGTCGTAAATTAGCTATTCGTGTGTTCGGAAGTCTCTTTTTTTTCTTTTTTCTTTTTTTTTTTTTGTCCTCCAGCCTCCAACTTTTGTCCACAATTTCCCTTTCCTTTTCCCTTTTTGGTGGATACTCCATCCTCCTATCTTTTACATTTTTTTTTTGTTTTGGCTGTATCAACCCTCATTCACCATGCAAATCTGTTTGTTCTATTTGCCGATGGCCATTCTCATTTTACTTTACTATTCCAGTGTTTAATACAGAGCGCTGGATTTATCAATGTGCTAATGTTTGGTGCACTGATACATTCACTCAAATTCGTTACGACAAAGAAAAAGAGAATGAACGAAAGAAAAAGAAAGAAAGAGAAAAGATGGAGACAGACAGACAGACAGAGACTAACAGAGAAAGAAAGAAAAAAACAGGCGAAAAAAAGGAAATAAGTAAGAAAGAAAGAACGAAAGAAATAAAAAGAAAGAAAGAAAGAAAGAAAAGAGAAAGAAAGAAAGAAAGAAAGAAAAAAGAAACGAAAAAGAAAAAAGGAAAGAAGACAGAAACAAAGAAAGAAACCGTAGCTATATAAAAGCTAACGAAAATAACCGTTAAATGCACACTTGCGTAGCGAATGTGAAGCCTACCAAACTGCCAGCCTAGATGGGACCAAGTGGAAATCATTTGCAAGATCAAGTTTCCCCTTACCCCCCCCGTCCGTTCTGTCCTGTCCGTCCGAACGTTCCCTGAAAGCCTTTGTCAATATATCAAATTGACATTTTGCCATATAATCCTATCAGTTATAATAACTGCTTCATACCCTGATTGAAAACAGGTAAAGCTGCATGATACTCATTTGCAATAAATATTAAGTTCCATTATATTCAAAAGCAAACCATGCGGCGTCATGTTTGCCAGAGGTGCAGATATAAACAAACATACTTGCTAGACATACAAACCAAGACCGGTCACATATAAACATAGCTTTCTAATCAGTTATCGCGCAAGCGAAGCACAGTCCAAGTCACGAACAAACAAGTTTTACTTGTTTCAGCTGTAACAGATCCTTACCAAAAACAAAAAACAAAAAAATCTATAGGAATCAAACTGTGAATGGCATGTTCTTGATGCCGTGATAGAAAGAAGATCACGATCGGGCAAAACTCTGACACAGATTTATCGAATAAAGTCGAATGCCATGCAAAGGTTACACTGAAACATGTTTATGATGCACGTTTGGAATAAGCCGGCATGAACACGCCTGAGCAGGTTTCAGTCAAAAGATACCTGACCGAGAAAGGCAAACATGAATACAGACGGGCGGTGGTGTTGACTGAGTGAAAAGAATGTGGCGGGCGGGAAGGGAGGGGGGGGGGGGGGGGGTGGGTGCGGAAGAAAAGAGGAAGACAGGAGTGTTTGAGTGGGATGTGTATGTGGGTGGGAGGGACTGGGGGGGGGGGAAGCAAGTCATGGGGGGGGTGAATGGGGCAGGAATGGGGATGGGGTGGGAGAAGGAGAGCTGAGGAAAGATGAGGATTCGGAACGTCTTTCTTTGTTGCAGAGGTCCGTCGCATAATCGCCACAGAGATCAGAGTTTGGGGGTAAAGATGCTGTGCTGACTTCCATACATTCT
>JADBJO010012248.1:40000-47500 GCA_016801955.1 Conus betulinus
CAACAGCAACAGTGAGCTGAAGGGGACAGGGCGACCCTGTCGAAACATTCTCCAAATAAGTTTTGATTTCTGAGTCTATAACTACGTTCCCTAATGTCGAATCCAGAATCCAGAAACCTATCCGCTTGACTTAAGTTTGATTTTGATGTGGGATGTTATACTTATTTTTGCGTGTTGTCCTCCTATTATTTGCTTTGATCACTCATGATAACGTGTATCCATTGTATACAGGCCCGTGGCCTTACAATTAAAGTTTCCGAGTTCCGAGTTCTCTCTCTCTCTCTCTCTCTCTCTCTCTCTCTCTCTCTCTCTCTCTCTCTCTCTCTCTCTCTCTCTCTTCGAAAAACAAACTTGTGCTCTGTCACTCTCTTACCTTCTCTGTGCATCCCTTTTCTTTATCGGCCTCTCTCCTAAACGGCAAGCTGCCAACCACACCAAACCCCTCTCTCTCTCTCCTCACTTTTTTTTTTAATTATTGAATTAGCATCTCTCTCTCTCTCTTCTTCTCTCTCTCTCTCTCTCTCTCTCTCTCTCACACCACACACACACACACACACACACACACACACACACACACACACATATAGTTTCCCTGCTAGTTTTTTCTCTCAGCCTTTCACTTCTTCTCCCCCACTCCCCTATAGCACTTGCTGATTTTTTTCTTCCCTTTTTCAACTGTCTCATTTGCATCTTCTACGATTTTTTCACGTGCCTTTTTTCTCACTTGCCTCCAGCTCGTGGCGTGGCAGATATATGTTTGTAGATTAATTGGATTAGGACGCACGCGCTGACGTTCCCTGGAGAGATCTGGTCATACAATAAAAAAAAAAAAAAAAAAAAAAATAAAAAAAAAAAAAAAAAAAAAAACAAAACTTTTGCGCATGGATTCATTTCCTCCTTGAGTTTGCTCGAAGAGTCAATGGCGGTTTAAAGGAGGGGGGGGGGGGCGGTGGGTGGGGCGGTGGGTAGGGAGGGGGGCAAGCGCAGGTGCATGTACAGCAGCAGGTCTTAACCCTTTCAATGATTTTTTTTCCAGTTACCCAGCGACGTAAGGTCACTCTTTTAATGCCTCTGGCCTAGTCACGTCTTAGGCAATGTTCCCGAAAATTTGTTGTTTCATTTCAAGATTACATGAATAACACAAGCCCCTTGAACCAACTCTCAATCCAAGAGAAATCCAGACCAATGCACCCCAACCTAATTAATGCACAGCCTCTAGGTTATCAAAGACACAGACGAAATGTATCCTTTTACATTAACAACAAATCACACAGACACCCAGACACCTTTAAGCTAATACAGTTTGTACTCATTCAAAGACATCAGAGCAAGCACAACAAAATCAGATACAGGTTAAATTGTCCAAAATGATCTGTAAAACACGTTGTGATGTGAAACTGTACTTTAAAAAGGCGAAGAGACAAGACAAGCAAAAGAAACAGAGAAAAAAAAAAAAGAAAAGAAAAAGGAAGAGATAGACAAGGGGAGAAATTTTTGAGAAAAATAGCAATGAAGAGAGGCGTGTGATGCACTTAATGAAAAAAAGGGGAGATAAATAAAATAAAGGGAAAGAAAGGCGCTCCGTGTGACTGAGGCCATGTAGACTGCTATTCAAAATCAAGAATCTTTCCACGATAACGAGCTATCAGTTTTAACAGGTAACATTAATTCTGACTGTAGTAGCATCACTGGAATTGGTTCAGAAAAAAGACTCTAAAACACAGACACGTGTATGTGGCCTAGCCTTGTTGCCACCATGGCCCGTAAAGGGTTAAATATTGCAAACTGACATGTCGCTGAAAGATGCGTACGAGAGATCTTGCTGACTTTCATCGATTTCCCTTTCTGTCAGATTCCGCCTGTGGCGCTAACTGTGCGTCAGATGGGTCGTAACACAGACATGTGTCTGCCTGGTTTTTAATTCAGGAACAACATTGAGAAACGCACAACTGCGGTTATGTGTTACTCTCCCCCTCCGTTTGGGGTCAGCTGTATTCTAGGACTCCTGCTTCTTCTTGTTTTTGAGCAGTCGCGAGACTCTTAGCGTAGATTTCAAAAAGGTCCTGATACTCTCAATACCAGTATATAATGAATCTTGACTCTGGAATCAGCTTGGTGCTCCTTTCAGTGTGTGTGTGTGTGTGTGTGTGTGTGTGTGTGTACATGTTGCTCGCTGGCACTCTCACGAACCAAGTAGACAGGCAGTGAGTTAGTAGATATTGATGTCGTATACATAATACATAATACATATATACATATATATATATATATATATATATTATATAGAGAGAGAGAGAGAGAGAGAGAGAGAGAGAGAGAGATTTTTTTTTACTAATATCCAAACATCCAAGAGTCAAACTTGACCAGAACTTTTCAACGCAGAATCAGATCAGTCCTGTATATCGCACGAAGTTCTTTGAAACTCCACCATATCACCTCAATTCTGCTAAAAGTCCAGGCTTGTGAATTCACCAATTATACCTCGGCTTCATTCTTGTCCTTCAGTTCCATACGGCTTGCCAGCAACAGAACAAAAATTTCCTGACTCCAGCGATTCCAAAACGACTGCTACGCTACTCGTCCTGAACAAAAAAGAAAACGAGATCACGTCCCACACACCACCGCTGAGGGAGATTCAACGGCTGCCTGTCAAATTGCGTCCTCAGTACAAACTAGCCACCCTTGCCATCCATGTCTTCGATGATGGTCTTCCACCATCCTTGTCCTCTACGGTCTGCGTTTACCCCTCATCACGTACTCTCCGCTCTTCTGGTCAGAAAATCCTACAGATCCCGAAAGCAAAGTTTAAGATTGTTTGGTTTGGTAAGCGTTCCCTCAGCTTTACTGTCCCCAGCTGTTTGGAACTGACAGCTCCCCCCAGTCTGGGGAAACCAGCCCAGCTTCACTCTCTCTGGAGAGCACATCTTACAAAGTTATCTTTTCAGCTAAGCATTCTGAACAGTACTTCTTCTCCGTAAGTGTGTGTATACAATATGGCCAATTGAAAGATAGTTGTTATAGGGAATGAAGGAAGGTCTGAATAATGTGTGAAAGCACAACTTTTCGATTTTCAACAATTGCTTTCTAAATATCATTCGCGCGAGAAGAGAGAGGGGGGTGGGGGGGGGGGGGGGGGGGGGGGGGGGGGGGGGGGGGGGGGGGAGGGGGGGGGGGGGGAGGGGGGGGGACGGAGAGGGGGGGGGGGGGGGGGGTGGGGGGGGGGGGGGCGGGGGGGGGGGGTGGGGGGGGGGGGGGAGAGAGGGGGAGAGAGAGAGAGAGAGAGAGAAGAGAGAGATGGTGGTAACTACTCTCTCCTCCTTCCCTCTCACCATTTCCACCTACTCATCACACAGACACTCGTCCTTCGATCCTCTCTCTCTCTCTCTCTCTCTCTCTCTCTCTCTCTCTCTCTCTCTCTCTCTCTCTCTCTCTCTCTCTCTCTCTCTCTCATATATCCAAATCAATGAATGAACGCACAGGCTCATTTCCATTTTCTAGATTTTGTGCTAGTGCCCTTACCCTCTCAGCTGTCCCGCTTTTTTGTGCCACTGACAATATCTTTTTGCAGACTAAATGGATGGCACTGCACGCGGTGACTTCCCCTGGGAACCCAGGAGAGGAATAACAACTCTCTGCATTTTTCATAATTCCATTTACTCTTAGACTTCCAAAGGTGTAACGACCATGTGAATGTGTGTGCATGCTTGCACAGGCTGGCACGCGCGCAGGCGCGCGCGCGCGCGTGCATGCGGTCGTGCGTGCGTGCGTATTAGACAGACACGTCGTGTGACGTGTGGTCTGGTCGGACACCACTGATGTCTTGATCCATTACATCGTTGCAATGTGCAGCTTTCAGCGAAGGTCCTCCCCCCCCCCCCCCTCCCCCTCCCCCTCCCCCTGCGCCCCCCCTCAAGTAATCACGTCCATGTCCACCACTGTTATCAGCAGCACAACATTTTCGGCTCTTTTTTCCTGCTGCATTCTGGCACTGCTTCCCTGCTGCAGCATCAAAGGCGGTTTTCTATGGGTCTCTGGATCTTGTCACACAGGAAGGTCATTGTCATCTCTGTGCCCTTCATGCAGCATAAAAAAAATTTGTCCTTTGTTAGTTTCGTGATTTTCTCTGCAAATGAGCTGGAAGATACCTTCTAGTCTTCAAAGAGACCAGGTCTGAATTGTTTGTCGGAACAATTTCAGAGTGGTTAAGGGAGGGGAGTGGGGAGAAGGGGGGGGGGGGGGGGGGGGGGGGGGGGCTCTTGAAGTCGGAATCCAGGTTTAGAATGTTAATATTGCCAAGTGGATGAACAAATACAATCATAAATCTCTCTCTCTCTCCTCTCTCTGAAAAATCTCTCTCTCTCTCATCATCTCCTCTCTCTCATCTCTCCTCGTCTCTCTCTCTCTCTCTCTCTCTCTCTCTCTCTCATCCGTCTCTTGTCAAGTGATGTATTCTCCGTTCTTTTTCTTGTATCGTGATGGCCATGAAAACTAGAAAAGCTATACAGCTAATCCATTTACTCTAGTGACTGTTCTTTTGAATTTGTTTATTCTCTCTCTCTCTCTCTCTCTCTCTCTTCCTCTCTCCCCTCTCTCCGCCGCTCTCACGCTCTCTAAGCTCTCACTATCCTGACTGCCAGCTCCCCTCCTCCCTCCTCCTGGACTCCATCCTCTCCTCCTCCTCAGCACTAATCTCTCTATCTCTTCTCTTCTCTCTCTCTCTCTCTCCCCATACTTCTTCATCTCCGCGTGCTTCCTTCCTATCTTCTATCCTCATGCTTCCTCCTCCCCCTCCTCATCCTCCCCCTTCTTTCTTCTTCCTTCTCTTGCCCTCTCTCTCTCTCTATCTCTCTCTCTCTCTCTATCTCTCTCTCTCTCTCTCTCTCTCTCTCTTTTTCCCAGTCCTCTACCCTCTGCTTCCTCCTCATCCCTCCACCTCTCCCCCCCCCCACCCACCCCTCTCCCATCCAGCCTAATTCTCAGCCTCCTCTCCCTCACCCCCCACCCCCTTCCTCCCCTCCACACTCTTATCTCCTGTCCTCTTTCGTTATCACACCGAAAAGCCAACGCCTCATTTGCATCTTGTACGATTTTTACATTGGGCCCCGTTGGCCCTGGCTGTCAGGGTTAAGATGGCCTTGCAGATAAAATGCTTGCGATACAAACTGATGGGTCTGCACGCGCCCGCATGGACATTCTCTCGTGAAACGTGGACATAGCAACAGACATGTCTTCGTGGCTTGTGTGTCAATGCGTTCAGAAAGCTGAAGGGCTCAAACAGCATCCGTAAGCGTGTAGTTTTGTTTCATTTTTTTTAATACTATCACAAGGCTAAATTTAAGCACAAAACGCACATCCATTCCTCCTTCCTATTTTGTAAAAAAAAAAAAGTGTACAAAATACTAATGCAAAACAGAATTTTTTATTGAATTGCACTTTATGGAGGGACAGCTGTGTGCCAGAGTCTTCACAAATGGACCCACCGCTAATGGTAAATGACAATGTTGTGAACGCGGCTGTTGTTGTGTTGTTGTTGTTGTTGTTGTTGTTGTGTTGTTGTTGCTGTTGCTGCTGTTGTTGTTGTATGCCCTACTTTTTCTATCTTGCTTTCTACGAGAAAAAAAGAGACGATCCGACAAAGAGAAAGAGGAATTTTTCTGAAAACAGAAAGACTGACAGAAACAATTTCTTAGAAAAAAAATCGTGCAGACAAATTCCCAAAGAGACAAAAAAAGACACAGACTATTCTAAACAAGACATGCAGTGACAGTTCCAAAAGAGGCACTGAGGCGTAGACGATAGAAAAACATAAAGAGTATACCCCCCCCCCCCAAAAAAAAAAAAAAACAAAAACACAAAAAAAAAAGACATTTTCCATAGGAGAAAGACAGAAAGAAACAAATTCCAAAGAGGCACACAGACAGAGACAAATAAAAAAAGAAACAAAAAGTGGCAATTCCAAAAGACACAGAAAAAAGGGGCACACAGAGAAAATTGCAAAAAGAGGCGCGAAGAGGGAGCTTCTAAGGAGAAAAACACACAGACAATTCTGAAAGAGACACACAAAAAGATAAGTCCTGAAAAGACACACAGACAGAGACATTTTTGAAAGTGACAGAGAGAGAGAAAGAAACATCCCAAAAAGAGACACAAAGATCAATTCCAACAGAGACACAAAGGGACAATTCCAACATAGACAGAAACAAAGAGACAATTCCAACAGAGACACAAAGAGACAGTTCCAACAGAGACACAAAGAGACAGTTCCAAACAGAGACACAAAGAGACAATTCCAACAGACAAAAAGAGACAAGTCCAACAGAGACACAAAGAGACAAGTCCAACAGAGACACAAAGAGACAATTCCAACAGAGACACAAAGAGACAGTTCCAACAGAGACACAAAGGGACAATTCCAACATAGACACAAAGAGACAATTCCAACAGAGACACAAAGAGACAAGTCCAACAGAGACACAAAGAGACAATTCCAACAGAGACACAAAGAGACAATTCCAACAGAGACACAAAGAGACAATTCCAAACAGAGACATAAAGAGACAATTCAAACAGAGACATAAAGAGACAATTCCAACAGAGACATAAAGAGAGAATTCCAACAGAGACGCGACGAGACAGTTTCAACAGAGATGCAAAGAGACAATTCTGAAAGAGAAACACAGGCATAATTCCAAACAGCGACACAGAGACAATTCCGAAAGAGGCACAGACAGAGAGTCACAAAAGATATATGCAGGCAGACACAATGTCCAAAGAGGCACAGAGACAGACACAATTCCCAAATAATAGACACTCACAAACAGAGACAACGCCCAAAGAGAACATTCCCAAAGGAACACAAAGGGGCAAATCCAGAAAAAGACACACGGAGATATTTACAAAAGAGACACATACAAACAGTTCAAAAGAGACACAAACGCAACAGAGCCAATCGCAAAAGAGGAAGGCAGAAAGAAGCAGTTCTGAGAGAGGAAAACAGAGAAAATTCCAAACTTGAAATATAGGAAAAGAACCAAAAAAAAAAATGCCAAATCAGATTACAGACACAATTTCAAAAGACAGAGAACACTATGCGAAATGAGAAAAGTATACAGAGACAGTAAAAGATATCAGTATCATGTGTACTTTTCTTTTGGCAAAAAAAAAAAAAAAACAGACATTTTCCAAACAGACACGCAGAGACGGACAATCCCAAAATGGACAGAAAGACAGAAGCAATTCAGAAGGAGACGCACAGATATATTTCCAAAAGAAACACACAGACAGAGAGACCATTTGAAAAGAAACACACACAGAACATTTCGGAAAGGAAAGACAGAGACGTTTCCAGAATGGAAAAAAAAAGTCAGAATAACCTTCACAATAGAAATTCAGACAGAGAATATTCCGAAAGAGACACACTGACAGTCACTTTCAAAACAGACACACAAGCAGACGCTTCGAAAAGAGACTGTGGCACAGACAAGGGGAATCCTTTCTCTT
>JADBJO010012248.1:57500-59296 GCA_016801955.1 Conus betulinus
AACAAACAACCACACAGAAAAAGAGTATTGCACGCAGTAATCTTCGTATATTGTGTCACTGTTTTCCCCCGAGGCGGGAAAAAAAAATGCAATTAAAATGTACATCAAGTGGCAGAATATCAATTGTGATGTTACATGACATAAACTCGAAACAAAGAAAAAAAAGCACATAACTATGAAAAAAAAACAAGGGCCCAACACCTCCTTACTGAACTTCACGGCCGTGTAACACATTCAATGTGTTCCTCGCGCTTCCCTCCTTTCCTTACCCTACACCCCCCCCACCACCACCACCCAACTCCCAGAGTTTTCTTACCCCCCGTTCATTAAACTCTCCTCACCACACAACCCCCACCACTTCCCTACTTACAGTACCCGTGTTTAAACTGGTGTACAAACACACACACACACCACACACACACACACACACACACACCCACACAGCACACACACACGCACGCACGTCACGCACGCACGCACATACGTATGCCATCGCAAGCACGTTATGCACACGCGGATACACACACACACCACAACAACACACACACACACCACACACACACACACACACACACACGCACACACACACAAACACACACACACGACACACACCACACAACACACACACGCATGCACGTGGTCACAACACACACACACACAACAACACACCACAACCACACACACACACACCACACACACACCACGCGCGCGCTGCGCGCGCACGTCACACACACACGCACGCACACCCACACGCACACACAAACACACACACACACACACACACACACACACGCATTTGCACGCACCGCATGCACGTGGGATACACACACACACACACGCACGCACGCACGCAACGCACGCACGCATGCACGTGGATACATACACACCACACACACACACACACACAGTACACACATACACACACGCGCGCGCACGCTCACACACACACGCACGCACGCACGCACGCACTCCAACACACAACACACACACAACACACACACACACAACACACACACAAAACATTACACACACGCGCGCGCACGCGCACACAACACGCCAAGCACGCACGCACGCACGCACGCACTCACGCACGCGCGCACAACCACACAACACACACACACCACAAACACACACACAGCCACACACACACAACACACACACACACGCACGCACACACACACACACAGTCACGCTTCATTTCATGGGCCACAAGCGGGAAAGGTTTTCTGTGTTGAAAAATTACCTCATAGCATAGCATCTCACTCAAAAATCTGGTGTTCGACACTATTGTATTCCTATTTTCATTGCTCAGAGAGGAGAGAGAGAGAGAGAGGAGAGGAGGGAGAGAGAGAGAGGAGAGAGAGAGAGAGAGAGAGAGAGACAGACAGACAGACAGACACAGACAGACAGACAGACCAGATATACGGACGGAAGGACAGACAGAGAGGTGGGGAAGATACAGAAGCAGCAGAGAGAGATACAGAAGGTGACAGTCAGAGACAGACAGACAACACAAACAGGAGAAAGACAGAGACAGAAAGAGAGAGGACCGTGAGAGACCAGAGAGGAAAGAGACAGACTGAGACAAAAAGTACAGACAAGACAGAAGAGAAAGAGAGAGAGACCGAGGGAAAAAAGAAAGAGGAGAGACAGAAAAAGAGAAGAGATAAAGAAAGAAAGAGAACATCGAATAGGGACATGATGGAGGAGAGGGAGGGAGAGGAGAGAGGAGAGAAGAGACAGAGAGAGAAGAGGAGGAGTGACGAGTGAGGGCAGGGAGAGGAGAGAGTAAGAAA
>JADBJO010012249.1:0-12500 GCA_016801955.1 Conus betulinus
CATTCCTGATCTCTGTTCTCAACAGTGATGACCAACATGTCAGAATGGTAGCGCGCAACAGTTTCCATCTCCACATGGAAAAGAGAAAAGTGCCTCACGCAGATCCAGACGACAGCAATTTTGGAGGATATGCCACAGACTCCGAAGGGAAGTTAAGGAAAGGCAGTAAGGTCAACTGGTCACGGTCTTCCTTCGTTGAGCTCCATGAGCTGTGTGTGCGACTGGATCTAAGGCTGGACTCCCAGCTTCTGAGGATGGAGTAGTTCAAATGCGCTACAGTAATTCTAAACAATTGTACAGCGCAATCAAAAGAATGCAAATGGACAAGGATACGCACCATTTTCAGCAGCTGCAACAACAAGGGAGAATCATCCGGGTTGCAATTCCGGATGCGGCAATGACCCACTCCATAGGACACCTCACCAACACCAACGTCAATGACCAAATAACCAGGTTCATCAGCAAGGGACGTCTACAGCTGCTGGAGACCAATGCAGTGAACAACATCTACTATCCTGATACTTACCGGAGAGAGTGTGCTTTGTGCGGGTTTCGTTCTGACACAAATTCCCATGCCTTGAATGGATGTCGTCAACTGAGGGGCCCTCTACACACAAAGACACGACAGATGCGTTGAGATCATCAGAAAGGAGCTACAGAAATGCATTGCGACGGATTTTGTGGATGTTTTTTTCAAAATAGGCCTGTCTCTATAAACGTTGAAGATCTGCCAAGGCTGAAACCTGATCTATGCTTCATCGACCATCGAAACTCGGTGGCATTCGTCATCGAGGTTTCAAACCCATTTGACGCATTCATACAAACATGCTATGAGGGCAAATTTCAAAAGTACATGCCTCTTTGCTATGCTCTTAGTGATGCCGGATTTAGCACGAAAGTGGTTGTTCTTGTAATAGGTTCACTAGGCATAGTTCATAAAGAGTGGTTTCAGGACTTTCAATGTTAGGACTGCCCATAACAAAATGTAAACAACTCGCAAAATACTTGAGCATGTCTGTCATGATTGGGTCTAGGCGTGTTTGGTCAAGGCGGAATCACCTCATGAACCAGCATTGAAACTGACAGATGTTGACTTTCAAACTGTGCCTAAATAGTATCAGCTGACTAAAGCACTGACAGACAAAGATCTGGAGGGGGGGAGGGGGGAGAGAGAGAGAGAGAGAGAGAGAGAGAGAGAGAGAGAGAGAGAGAGAGAGAGAGAGAGAGAATGTGAAAGATAACGTTTATTGATGCGCCTGCAATCTGGACTACTGTGCATTGTTGTTGATTTGACATGTTTGTTTGGCTTGATGCTGTTTGGTTCTGTGATCATATTTAGATGCTTACATTTATAATTTGTATTAGATTCGTAGAAATAGCAACGGCAAGTATGAAAAATGGCTAAACTTAGTTCAATACTTTTAACCGTTATAAAATAAAGAATCACTGTCATTCATTGTCCATTGTCATTCTCTCTCTGTCTCTCTGTCTCTCTCCTCTCTCTCTCTCTCTCTCTCTCTCACACACACTCTCACACACACCGACAGACAGACAGACAGACAGACACACCACACACACACACACACACACACACACACACACCACACCACACACACACACACACACATGCATGTGAGTAAGTCGATGGAATATTCGTGGTCTTGCTGTCTATGACTCACGTTTAAATAATATATTCAAAATCGCGCATCTGATCCGTCTTGTACTCTACTGATTATTATTGCCTTGCCTGTCAGTTGTGTCTGCTCTCTCATTTTCCTTGACACCTGCAGGCATCAAGGGCAGTACATCCATATCACTTCAGCCAGAGGAGGCTTCAAGTTCATGTCAATCTGCTATGCTTATTTCACAAACACCATTTTCTGGGGGGATCAGGGGGGGGGGAGAGAAAGAAAGAGACAGAGAGAGAGAGAGGGGAGGGGGCGGAAGAAGAGAGAGCGGAGAAGAGAGAGAACTTAGAGAGCGAGAGGAGATGTGAGAGAGAGACAGAGAGAGAGAGAGTAGAGAGCGAGAGACCGACGACCGAGAGAGATATAGAGAGAGTCAGAGAGGTAGACTCAGACAGACGACAGAACAGACAACAGAACGGTACAGGTATACAGACGACTAGAACAGACGGACAGACCAGACATACATGGACACCAGACAGACAGACAAGAGAAGACGAGCAACAGACAGAGAGCTTGGCTGGGTGGTTCTGCTTGCTAGCAGTTGGACAAGCAGCTACGCGTAGCCTCTGCATGCTCTGTTTTGCACATAAAATACATTTTCATCGCAGTTATGAATAGTATAGAAAGACAATCTGACAGGAATACCTACATACCCAGGAAGCAATGCAGATAGCAGAAGCGCTGCAGCAAGATGTGTCTCGGTAGGCACAGAATTCTCGGTCTGATCACCCATCCTACTGTACAGGCCAGTGACTTCAGAAATTTCCAAAAACTTTATATTCTTCGTTCTTCTGCCCTGTCCGTTTGGAGGTTGGTCCAACACGTTACGCACGTTAAATCATCTTCATCCCTGCATGTTCCGGAAACATAAGGCGCCAACAAGCCGCCCTCTCAGAGCCCTCTCTGTCCTGGTGGCAAGCCCAGCACTCAGTTTTCGTTCCAGGTCTTGCCTCCCTCCAGCTCAGCCCTCTCTGTGGTCCTTCCCTCCAAGTCCCAGCAAGGCGTTCCCCAGGTCAGTGCCTCGGTTACTCAGGTCAGGTCCCTGCCTCCTCCTCTCCGTCCTCCGCCTCCACTGTCCTCCTCCAGCGTGCCCGATTGAGTCTGCCTGCCTCGCATCGCTTCCTCTTCCAGTGGTTGGGTGCCCTCGCTCCCATCTCTCAGCTCTTAAGCGCTGTATGAGGGAGTCTGGTCTTGCTCATTCGAAGGATGTGTTTCCCAACCACCTCCCACCTCCACCGCCGCTGCTTCACCCTCGGCCACAATGTGCATATTTATGCCGGTGTTGCCTTTGGCACATTCCCTGTTGGTGACACGCTGCCTGCCAGTGAGTTTCAGGAATTCGTTACAGAACTGTTGAATTCTCTTGTCAGTCTGTCTGTCCGACTGCTTTTGTGTGTCTGAGACCAGTGTTGCTGCCCGGGCTGCCTGCTGTCTCTCTCTCTAATTCCCGTTTGTTATTATGTGGTACTCGTCTCAGGAGATACACTTTCTTTTATCCTGTCATGTTTTGTCTTGTTCTTGTCTACCGAGTTCATAGCGTTTCATCGCTCCTCCTGGGACATCATCCTCTGGATGCTGGGGACATCATCCTCTGGATGCTGTGGACATCATCCTCTGGATGCTGGGGACATCATCCTCTGGGTGCTGGGGACATCATCCTCTGGATGCTGGGGACATCATCCTCTGCATGCTGGGGGACATCATCCTCTGGATGCTGGGGACATTATCCTCTGGATGCTGGGACATCATCCTCTGGATGCTGAGGCGACATCATCCTCTGCATGCTGGGGACATCATCCTCTGGATGCTGGGGGACATCATCCTTTGGGTGCTGGGGACATCATCCTCTGGATGCTGGCGACATCATCTTCTGGATGCTGGCGGACATCATCCTCTGCATGCTGGCGACATCATCCTCTGGATGCTGGGGACATCATCCTCTGGATCATCCTCCTCTGGATGCTGGGGTCATCATCCTCTGGATGCTGAGGACATCATCCTCTGCATGCTGGGACATCACCCTCTGGGTGCTGGGGGACATCATCCTCTGGATGCTGGGGACATTATCCCTGATGCTGTTGTCTTAGCTCCCATCAGTGGAACAGAAGGAGAATACTCAAAGAAGAAAAACGAGTAACGAATCGTTTCCTCTTGCTCATCATTGTGTTCAGCTGTCAGCTACGTGTCAAGGATGAGTGATGGAATCGTCTTAACTGTGCACTAAAGACAACTCTTGGGACGAACATGGTTTTAGGTAACTTTCATTTAGAATCTCTGTCTGAAGGCTAGGACAGCGAAAAAGTCCCCATTCTTCCTCCTTACACAAGAGGGGTGTGGGTGTAGGTGGGGTGGGGTGGGGGGTTTGGTAATATTTATTGTTAGGAGCTTCCCTCAACTGGCTATTGGCCGACCTTCATGAAGAGTAGGGCAAAAGGGAACAAATTCCTAAGGATTACGGCTTGAAACCCCCTATTAAACAAATACGCTGATAATGATAAGAAGACAAATGTAAAAAAAAAAAAAAAAAAAAGAAAAAGCGTAGCCGCTCGTTTTTTTTATGGTGATATAAACTAAATATGTCAAGGAAACAGTAATTTCATGGTCGCTGGGAGGCGGAACGACGCAGTTAAGAGTTTACATTTCTTAAAAAGAATCGCTGTAAAATTAATGTTTGAAATAAGTGTTGATAATAGATAACTGGCCAGCGCCAACGGCAAACTGGTCACCAAGGGGTAAAGATCTCTCTATTGCTTTCCGGTAAAAATAGTACTCTACACCCTAGTACCTAGTACAGGAGGCTCCCCAACACTTTCAGGAGTCCCTTTTCCCCAAGCCCACGAAAATTCTGTCCCTGTCCCCATTTCCCCATTTGAGCCCCACTGGGTCACCAAGCGACTCACAGTGCCATCCAAATACCGCACAAGAATGCAGTCTTGCCGTTTACAACAAGAAAGATTGAGTCTTTATTGTCACTACTCATTTTCTCAAACCGTTTTTCCATTTTTTCCCCTTCTTTTTTTTTTCTTTCCTTTTTTTCGACTGAAGAGGGGACGAATGGAAAAACGTTCTTTCAATATGACAATAAACAGATGGCGATGAAATATGAAGTTTTTGTTATTATGTAGCACCAAGAGAAGGAAAGACTCCAAGCTGACGAAACAGAGAAAGAGATAGTTTTTAGTTGCAAGGTGTTAGTCTAGTCCCCCGTAGGCAGTGTGGGCACAGACTGTTTTCAGTCACACCTACAGCTGGTCTGCTATGACCTGGGAAGTGTATGGACCAGACATAATTCTTTTCAAACCCTCAGCTTGAGACTGGAGAGCACAGATCCCTGTGAAGACCACAGTGGTTCAGAGAAGTTGGCCATCCCGTTCTCTGTCGCCCACAACCCGAAAAAGGACAGCAAAGTCCCTGTAGCGAGGAGCTTTTTTTTCTGAATTCTCACTGTCAAAAATCAACTTTTTAAAAAGAAAAATGAAGTCCCGGTACCACAGGAGGTTGGTCACTTTTTGAATTCTCACTGTTTACCTTTTGTAAAAGGAGAGCAAAGTCACTGAGTAGCAGCAGGAAGGTGGTCGTTTCTCAATACCCATTGTCAGATCTCAACTTGGGAAAAGGAGGGAGCACAGTCCCTTCAACAAGAAATCTGGTCTTTCTAAATTCTCGTTGTTGGCCCTGAATTGAAAAAATTGGACAGCACAAGTAGATGGAGCTAGCCTGTTTCAAATCAAAATCTCGGCAGCACCCCTGCACTCTGGATCGGCCAAGCCCCTGTCCTATAGCAGCCCTTGCAGTACAACGCATCCATGTGTAAAGTCCTGAGAAGAATGTTTGTGTGAGAAAACAGCCTTTTGGTCCTCCTTATAAGTTCCCTATCCCTTTCTCGAATCTGTCTCAGAGTTTGAATCGCGTGATTAAGTTTTTGCTTTCTACAAAAGTTTTATTGATCGACGTCTAAAGCCTGATTAAGGGTACAGCGATTTTTTCTTTCGTCTGACGAGTAGACAAGAATCACTCCAGTCAGATTGGGGGTTGAGGAAGTGAGACGATTTCTGGTTACGCCGGTGGCTGATGCATGCACAGAATGTACAGTGACAGCTTGAACAGGGAATGTGGGATATGTCCACCTTGCTTGCCAGCGCGTGGGTTTTCCTGTCTGTCTCTTTGGTTGAGCTGCGATGTCCTCCTTTCTTCACATGAACTGGTAGCGCCATCTGGCTCGATCCATAGCCGTTTGTTGCTAATTGCCATGATTGAATGTTTAAATACTGTCATGGATGTTCTGAGAGTGTCTTTGGAGTGTTTCTCTTGACATTGTTGCAGCTCACCATAGAAAAATTATCTTTTGGTAACTAGTGATCTGGCATGCGAGCTATATGATCTGCCCATCGAAGCTGAGACAGCATCAGATGGTGTGGATTCTTGGCACAGGCCTGCTTGGTCAAGCACCTCTGTGTCTGGAAATTCAATCCTGCCATTTGGTATTTAACAATCTTCTGTGGCCAGGCTGTGTGCAAGTGATTCCCGTTTTTTAGAATGCCGTTAGTAGACTGTCCACGGTTTCACATGCACAGATGAGTGGGGGAAGAACAACTGGTGCTTTGTGCATCTTCAGCATGTTTTTCTAAACTGACGCCTCTTCTATCCTAAACATTGGTGTGTAGTTCTGCCGATGATTGCACCACTCGCTTCTGCAATTCTCCCCTCTGTTACAAAGACAGTCCAAGTTTGTTGCTACACAACAAACCTATGTGCCCACCACCAATGGAAGGCATATGGCTCAGAATTACACCGACACTCGAGAGAAAATTTTTAGATTTTTGTGTATTTGAAATAAGCTTTTTGCAAAATGTACAAAAGTGTCCGTTAGAATTAATGGCAGACAATACTGTATGGACATGTATGATTGTTGATTATGCATTCAGTCTTATATTTATTTCTTTCTCTATTTTCTCCTTTTTTTCCGATTCTTATCACCAAGTCCTTGAATTTTTTGACACTTTCTTGCTTCTGTACGATTTTCTTCCACATCTCCAGGAATGCTTGAACAATATCACTTGATAACACCTCAACCCTTTTACGCATGTGTCCCATCCCGGGATCGAATAGCTTTTCTTTCGCCCTTCAAAGCAAAACGAAGATTCAAATCCTGCACGTGAATCCAACCTTAAACTCATCCCAACAACTGGGACCAACATGTGTCCAAGGGATCAAAATTAGGTTTTACAAAACAAATTCAGCAAAATGTCTGCATGATTGTGTCATCCCGTGTGGTGCTTGCCCCGCCACTTATTGTAATATCAAGCTTATGGCATGTGTGAAGCTCCGGCCATTGTTCTAA
Organism: Conus betulinus; assembly: GCA_016801955.1. Taxonomy (NCBI): domain Eukaryota; kingdom Metazoa; phylum Mollusca; class Gastropoda; order Neogastropoda; family Conidae; genus Conus; species Conus betulinus. Next base: position 7,030 of record JADBJO010012249.1, read on the forward strand.
ATGTTTTCAAATGGTTCCACGTTAACGTTCATCTCTACAACGCCTAGCCTTCTGGTGTGATGGAAGGTCGTGGGAAACAAGAATATATTACACACAGTAATAGTTAAATGCAGCTATCATAGTCCTTGATGAAATGTTTCACCAATCTTACGAAAACTACATCTCTGTGAGCCATCTAAACAACCTTCATTTAGAATAATGTTTTAACAAAGTTAAACGTGTGAATTTTGTTATACAATACCTAACTGGAGATTCTGGGTATTTAATAAAACCGAGCACGAACAAAAGAGGGCATTTCAGATTTGGAACTGAACTGTTGCACCATGGTCCATGGCATTATGATCAGTGTCAGGGCGATCATACTTTAATGCGCGTTGGCGTGGTGCTGACGAGTCCATGGTACTGAAATACAAAAAACCTAATACAACTGTGCAACGTATGCGCATAACACAATTTCACACCACCTGGCATCTATTTTACAACATATCTTGGAATTCAACATACCGAAGATCCATCTTCACATTGTTTTGTTCTTTTTTTTTCTATACTACCTGAGAATGATCGACCACGTGAAGTTTTCCAATGGTTTATTCAATTGCTCTGTGACGAATTATTCTGCTTTCCAGGATCATTTACATTGTAACCTCAAGCCAGAGTGTGAAGATGGCCAAGACGAAACAGAACACTGTCCCTTCAGCAGTCCTGAATGCAAAGGACTGGTGGCTTCCAATAACAAATGTTTTGAAACTGATCACATTGAATAAGAGAGTATCTATTGTTTGGGGGGTCTTATTGTTGCAGAAGTATAGGTGGAAAACTGGCATTGATAAAAACAAGGGAGGAACAGGAAGACTCTTTACATATATTCAGAAACTTTGAAACGATAGAACTGGGGTTTTGGTATATATCCGGCTGGAACAAGATGCATTTTGTTTATAGCAAGTTCCCTAAATGGTCTGACAACACGCTGATTTATAGCATTAACCCGTACAGTTTCCGGTATGTTCTGACAAGAGCCATTTACACTACAAAACTTTGGCCAAAGATCAGTTGGGGTGAAGAATTTGAATCAGCTCAAGTCTTTAACTTATTACTATGTGAAATCGTTTGGACTCCGTTCCGAAATTCTCTTCGCAAAGTGCATTAAACCAGTTTAATTCATGGTTTACAACACACAAAGCAGTTTTTTTGTGCGTGTTTCCAAATAAACAAGTGTCGCACGCATTTCTGTATTCCGATTTCAAAAGAAACTGCGGTAAAGCACAATGCTCACTGCTACACTTGTTTGCAAACTTTAGTCATTGGCGGCATTGTCACTCATCTTTTGAAAGGATAACGATTGTAGACACGTATGCCATGTTCACATGTGGTGATGACTCTACAACAGTGCCGTATACTTTGCTCTGTGACTTCAGACAGGACTGCCTGGATAACAGTGATGAATCTTTCTGTCAACATTCTTCATGCCATGGCTTCCTTTGCTCCAACGCTCAGTGTCTCCTGCAAAGCCAGCTTTGCAATGAATATTCAGACTGTCTGGACGATTCTGATGAAGTCAGGTGTAGTGGATACTCTCCCCCTTTTCTAGGCACATTCCAGCGGGAAGATTTTACATCAACTTAGACGGCTCTGGTTACTTCACTCACCAGGTGATGAACGCCGAGGCGCTATGCCCCGATACTCATTACAGCTGCACAACCAAGTGGTTGTATTGCCTTCCGGTCTATACTCGATGTAACGGATATTATGATTGTGTTTTATGGGAAGACGAACACAACTGTGACAGAGTTGCTTGTCCTTACTACTACCGATGTAGAGAATCCAGAGTCTGTGTACATGAAGATCATCTGTGTGATGGCTGGGGTCAGTGTCCACAGCGGGATGATGAACTGATGATGTGTGATAGACCTGTCCCAAAGGCTGTCTGTGTCTAGGTTATTCATTCTGGTGCAGTTCCTCATTTCCCCTAGATCTCTTCCCTCGTATACGCCAGGTAGACGCTACTTGGTCAGGAATGTCTCTGACAGACTTCACAAAAGCTGTATACCTCGTATTCCTGAGCCTGTCATCTTGTTCCATAAGTAACATTTCAACTGCGGAGCTCGGCAACTTGCAGTTTTTTAGATCTCACAAACAATCATTTTGAGACTCTAGACGTAGCTGTTTTTCGTCCAGCTGCTAAATCTGAAGACTATATCTTTAGCCAACAACCCTCTGTGGAAGATGACGAACCAGCTGTCAAAACATATTGACTATACGCTGAGTAGACTAGATTTATCAAAGACATTTCTCAGCATTCTTACCAGTGAAATGCATCTCTATTTTACCAATTTGGTCCATTTCAATTTGTCAGCTTCTGCCCTTGAGACCATTGGAGACAGAGGCTTAAAAACATGCCTAAACTGACTGAATTGGACATGAGATCCAGTCCAATAAATTATTTTCCTTTGGATTTGTTTTCCAGATCGCATTACCTGAAAAACCTGTTTTCTTCAGATTACAGATTGTGCTGTGATGGTATATATTCTAAACAAACACATCAGGTGAACTGCTTAGCAGCCCCCGCAGTACTCCCTTCATGTCAAACTCTGATTCCTTCCGAATTGCATTCAGTTTTCTTTTGGCTGATGACTGTGGTTGCTGTGCCATGGAATGCAGTTTTTGTTTTGTGATCCCACTTAGAGTTCAAAAACTGTTTGGAAATAAGTTCTTAACCATGCTTGGCCATTTGCATTTTGCTGACATTTGTATGGGAAGTAATGTTGCAATCGTCATAGTAGCTAATGAAATATTTTATGGACAATACATCCTGTTTGAAAGAACATGGACCAGAAGTGTCCCTTGCAAGGTGAGTGGTTTTCTCTCCTTCTTATCCAATGAGGTATCAGTTTTTTATTATATTCTTCATCAGTTTGGATCTTATTTTCCATCTTGTATGTTCCCAAATACTCTTGGATATCCCACAGAAGTTCCAGAAACGTGATATTTACGGTAGTTTGGTTCACTGGGATGTTGTTATCTCTGGTACCTTTTCTTCCTGGACTTTCACACTTGGGCCTCTCTAATCAGTCTGGACTTTGTCGTCTGGCATTATTTCAGTCGTACCAATCTAATCGGAAATTCAGGTGGTTCGAAGTTATTGTAGCAATTAATTTCACTGTATGCCTGATAATTGCAAGCAGTCAGGTTGTCATCTACAGATTATCACCGACATACAGAATTACGTTAGATCCAACCAACAGTTTGCTTTACATTCAAGTCCATCTGATGAGAAAAGTGGGCTGTCATGGAAGCTGTCTGTTGGTTTTCATTTGGTTTGGTCACCTCGATGAAAGCTGAAGGTACGTCTGAGCTGGACAAGATCCACGGCACTCTGGTGGTATTCATGTTACCACTCAATTCAACCCTGAACCCTTTGTTGTACACGTGGACCGTAGTGGCACAGACACGGAGGAAGACCCGAGAAGACCAATTATTAGCAAGATTGAAAATGAGACTTGATGTTCCCCCGCAAAAAAAAATCATTTGCAAAAGAAATACGTTGATGAATACATCAGAAGAGAATGAGTGAAAAGAAGAAATTATATCTACTTTCAGGAACCCAACATAAATGGTAAATTAGCTATTTTGACACCAGTCGGCCAAAATACAACTGCACACAACAAAGTACAACGCAATGCTCTGAACAGACCAGATTTTCTAGTCTTGTGTTTTAACAAAAATTCAATTCAAAACTCCGAAAACCGTGAATGTCATGTGAACAAACACTTTTTGCGGTTGTTAACAAATATATTTTCAATTTTCACAGGACATTAATCAGCTTCACACTGGATTACGGCTATGTCTTCTTCTATGGTTCTGTTCATTTTTCAAAATTCTTGAACCTGTATACCATCATGGGCATAAGTTTCGGTTACCACCCCCCTGGCGTACAGCAATTACACACAGGCTGGTTTTGAGGGGGAGGGGGGTAAGGTGGGACATCTCTTTTTTTTATTTAGACTTAAACTTTCCTCAAACTATCGTTTGAACATATTCTCTGGTAAAAAGAACTGCTCTCCACTTTAAACTTCTTTTGAATATGATACTAACAACATTTTTTTTTTTCTCTCATTCGGGTCCCAGTCAATAAGGCATTTGAGGCAATATGATGACTGATCATCTAGCCAAGAAATGACACTAATAAAAAAAGATGCCCAGTTCATCTACCCGCCGCCGACATTTCATAATTATGTCAAAGACCTTTGACAAGATGACACGAACAGACAAACATAAAGTATTTTTCAGAACCAAATTCCCTCCACCTGCCATTCTTGGCTGTGACTAGGGTGGGACATACCACACACACACTTAATATGTGCATTTTGGAACGTGTGACCGATACACACGCCACGACCAGCCAAAACCAGTCGCTCTGCACGTAATAAGCCATCCCCCATCACAACAGTTTTGGACAAGTCTGGGTGCGTTATGCAGGAAATCTATCTTGTAGCCAGACTGGGGCACCCTCTGCCCAAATGGCCTCAACATCCCAGCCATAGCATGTACCTATCCACCCCCACAGCACTGGCCCATGGTGCTCTTCACAGACACACTACCACACCACTCATTACTTACCTTGTGTATGCGTTAAAACTATTTCTCTCTCTCCTTCTTTCTTTGCTTTCTTCATTTTTTCCCTCTCAGTTCCTGTTTCTTTCTTGCTCATGTATTCACCCCGTTTCCTTCTTACCCTGATTTTCTTTCTTTCAACTTTTTACAATTCTTTTCACATATTTCTTTCTTTCTCTCCCTTTTTCTGTATTTCTTCCCTTTTTTACTCAGTATAAGCTTCATTCCTTTTCCCTACTAATTTCTCTTTATTATTGTTCTTTTTATTCCTTTTTTTCTTATTATTATCAATAATAATAATAATAGTAATATAGTAGTCTTAACCCTGATTTTCTTTTAACTAGTAATGATAATATAATTTCTTTGACAATTATTTTCCTTTCATTATCATTCTCATTTTCTATCATTATCATTACCCTTTTCATCTGTATATTCTATCCTATAATATTTGTTGTTGTTGCTTGTTTTCTGTCAATCATGCTTTAGCATGATTAATTACATTCCTTTTGTACTTTCTAGACTGACGCATTTATATATTAATTCCTTTCCACCCTACGTATTTCTATTATTATTGTTGTATCATTATTATTGTCATCATTATCATTATCATAATTACTGTTAATATTTTATCATTATTATTATTAATTACATTGCAATAATAGGACATCATCATCATCATCATTCAACATCATCATCATCATCATCATCATCATCATTATCATCATCATCATTATTATTGTTATTATTATTATTGTCATCATCATCATCATCATCATCATCATCATCATCACCCATCATCATCATCATCATTATCATCATCATCTTCATCATCTATTATCATTATCATTACAATCATGCAT
>JADBJO010012249.1:17500-22500 GCA_016801955.1 Conus betulinus
TCAGTGTGTGCCATTTAACAATTTGTGTGATCAATTGTCGCACTGTCAGGGTGAATCAGAGGAAGAGAACTGTGTTTCTTTCTTTCAAAGGTGAACACGTGGACATGTCACGTGTTCCTTCTCCTGTTCTGGTCAATTTCGATGGAATTTCACAGTTTGCCATTACCACAATGAACCTCAGTGAGCCATGTCCTGACAGTCACTACCGTTGTCCCGGTCAGCTCAATGACTGCCTGCCAGTGTACACACGCTGTAATGGAATGTATGACTGCACAGGTCATGAGGACGAAGACGGATGTGAGGAAGTAAAATGTCCAGGACTTCTCCGATGCAGGTTTTCAATTATCTGTGTACATAGCGATCATGTGTGTGATGGCTGGCCTCACTGTCTAATGCATGATGATGAGCTATGGTGTAACGTCATTTGCCCTGGTGGTTGTCTCTGTCAAGTTCATTCCATGCTTTGTCTTCAGCCATTCCATGCAGCCCTCTTCCCTCAGATCCGCTCTTTAGATGCTACAGGTTCCGGCATGGCACTGTCTGATGTAGGTAACAATGCTTATCTTGTTCGCCTGATTTTCGCCAACTGCTCTCTGACCATCTTGCCTGCATTAAAATTACTGAATTTGAGGTTCCTTGACCTCAGTGACAACAATCTACAGCACATCATCACATCACTTCTTTTCTTGCCTTAGAAAAACATGCAAGCGTTGTTCATGTCTAACAATCCTATCACAAGACTCTCCTCTGATTTTTCTTCTGATGTCCAGCAAACCATGCTGTCTTTGATAGATCTGTCACGTACACACTAAGAGAATTTGATTCTAAAGTCTTAGCACAGTTTTCAGCATTACGGACATTGAATTTAACCGGTACTTCCATTCACACTATAGGTTCAAATGGTTTTCGGTTCACATTGCGGTTGATTGAGCTGTACACGCATGGAAGTCCTATAAAAACGTTTTCCACCAGACATTTTCGCAGGTCTTTCTCGTCTCTACACACCATTTCTTCACAGAACTATAAACTATGCTGCAGTGAAATTTTACCTCCTGACTTCGACGTTTCCTCTTGCTATGGCCCCAAAGATGAAATTTCATCGTGTGAAGATTTACTACAGTCATGGACATACCGAGGGTTTCTGTGGCTGGTCGCCTGTCTGTCCGTGTCTGGCAACGTCTTCTGCTTCTGTGCGCATTTGTTAAGGAGAAGGGTAACCTCTTCAAAGCGGTTTCAATGTGTTTGTCACCGAGCTGACTATGGCTGACTTTCTGATGGGTGTTTACATGGCTATCATAGGTATAGCTGACAGCCATTACCGAGGCAGATACCTCCATCATGATGACATATGGAAACACAGCGTGACCTGTAAGGTGGGCGGTGTTCTGTCTCTGTTGTCCAGTGAGGTATCAGCTCTGATCATCTGTTTGATCACTCTAGATCGTTTATTGCCCTCTGTTTCCCATTCAGCACGTGGCGATTTGAGAAAACATCAGCAGCCATGGTTTGTCTGATGATCTGGCTGACTGGCGGGTTTCTGGCATTGTTGCCTTTACTTCCGGCAACATCCCACTGGGAGTTCTATTCCCAGACAGGCATCTGTATTCCACTGCCGGTGACAAGACATGAGTTCAAAGGAAAACACTATTCTTTTGGCGTACTGATTGTTTCTGAATTTCGTTCTGTTTGTACTCATCTCCGTGGGTCAGCTAGTCATCTACTGGTCAATACAGAGCAACACTCTGAAGACTAACTCTACAAGGACGTCACAAGACATGACCATAGCTCAAAGACTGATCACCATAGCACTGACAGACTTCATGTGCTGGTTTCCCATTGGACTGTGTGGGATGCTGGCATTGTCTGGAAGCCCCATACCAGGAGAAGTGAATGTAGCCCTGGCAATTTTCATTTTACCTCTAAACGCTGCGGTAAATCCCTTTCTTTACACGTTCAACACTTTGGCAGAGAAGTGGAGAAAATCCAAAGAATCTAAGCTGCTCAAATGGATGGAAACGCATCCTGAGCTGATTCCAGGTTAGAATTTTCCACACTGTCCTGATTTACTGCATTCTTCAAAGGCGTAGCCTTTTCAATTGTATACTTCAAGGAAAATTTCGGTCTTCACGTATTTAAGCAAAACCAAGAGAGGCAATGCTTATAAGACTTAGACTAAACATAATTATGATGAAACACACACACACACACACACACACACACACACACACACACATATATGTATATATATATATATATATATATAGAGAGAGAGAGAGAGAGAGAGAGAGAGAGAGAGAGATGGGCTAAGGGTGAGGCCCTGACAGAGACACAGCGTAACCCACTGTTCTTTCGTTTACCTTTTTAATTGAACTATGTAACCCACTGTTCTTTCTTTCGCCTTTTAAATGGATCTTTTTCGATCTTCTTCTCTCTAGGAAGTCCTCTTTTCCACATTCTTCTTTTCTCTGTGGTCTTGTGGACACCTGTCGTGCTCACCGTGCAGTCGGTCTGTGATGGAGAGGAATGAGATCTTGGTGATTGAGAGGGCAGGTAATACATCTCAACACATCATCTTTGGCTTGGATCTCTGGCCCATGTATATCAATAAGCTACCCCTGCCTGGGGCTGGGTCGAGACAGGCAGTTCCTCGGCTGGCCAGAGTAGTCCCCTGCAGTACTCAGCTTTCTGTCCCCAAGAGCTGGGTATTATCAGGGGGTAGTCTTATTTGGCTGTTGTTTGTCGTGTAACCCACCTGAAACCTGGAACACACAAGGTTCTGGGTCTGGCCCCTTAGATGGACTCCATGGCGGATGGGTAATAGAGGAATGAAATCTAAAAATCAAACAATATGGCTTCTTCTGTTGGGCACATTGTCCCCCCCCCCCCCCCCCCCCCCCCCAACTCTGAAGGCCGTAAACAACACGAGAAGAGATCATGATCATCATGAGGTAGCCTCTGATTTAGATTTGGATGTGGGAAGAGACACTGGTTTGCAGACTACATGGCTGGTGGAGGAGGCTGCTGATAAAGACAAGTCTTTGCACTCAGTCCCTTCGCAATCCAGAAAAGCTACGAAGGTTTGTCGGACAATCCCAAGTCCATTAAAAGACTTGTAGAATGCTGCTCTAAGCATCAATCGGATGTACACCCGAAAGCTAGCTACTGTATTTGTGGATCAAGAAAAAAGGGTGTTGCTTCACCAACAGTTGAACTCGTCTAAGGGTGTCGTACAACGTCCTTAACTTACAGTTGTCTCTGAGGATGAAATCAAGTCTGAGCTGTTTGTGCAGGAGTCGAGGATGTGCATAGAGAGTTACAGTCGGAAAAGGAAGAAATTAACGAAACATACATATTGTACATGGTGAGCGAGCGTGCTTTAAAAAAAAAAAAAAAAAAAAAAAAAAAAAAAAAAAAGAGAGAGAGAGAGAGAGAGAAAGGAGAGACAAAAAGGTAGGGAAAATAGGAGGATGGAGGACCCACTCAAAGAAAGGGGAAAAAAAAAAGAAAAAAAAAATTTAAAAAGGAAAAAGAGGAAGACAAAAAGAAAAAAAAAAGTGGGGAAAAATTGGAGGTTGGAGGACAGAAAAAAAAGGAAGAGATATAGTGCTAACAGGTAAAGTGCCTACAAATACCCTCTCTTTGACCTTCTGCACGACAACATCGACACAGACACAATGAAAGTGGCCTGTCTGCATGTCCAAGTGATCTGTACGATCCATCCCCGATGAGGTGCTTCAAGTGCCAGAGATTGGCTATGTGTGAGAAGGATGCTTGTGGTGTCTGCTGCTAAGCAGTCCACAACTGGTCATGCAAAGGTCCAGCCTGCTGTGCGAACTGTGGTGGATGCCACTCATTTTCCGCACCAAACGGCCCACTATGGCAGTTAAAACAGTCCATCCCCAAGGTCATGGCGGGGGTGGGGGATGGGGGAGAGATTCCTTTTATGAGACGACAAAAATCGTTGTTGGTAGTCAATCCCAGTGGGCCCAAACAGGGTTAGACACACTCCGTGTGGAGACACATCACAGAATTGTTTCTATGTCAACTAGAATGCTTATATGAATTTTTCTGTGTAAACCGGCAACACACACACACACACACACACACACACACACACACACACACACACACACACACACACACACACTCGCACGCACGCGCCCACGCACGCACGCAGCGCAGAACACAATGCTAAGAAAAAACATGAAGAAAATTACTTCAGCGAAGTTCAGTGAATAATTGTTCATCACAAAGGCCTCGAGATATAAAAAACGCATCTTCATCTTTCAAAGACATAGTATAATTGTTACGACAATACACTCTACTACACAAGCACGTAAAAGGCACAAAATTATCGACCAATCACAAGTACGTTCACAGCATTTGGCTAATAGCGTAAGCCGACATACACATCTCTAAATACTCAGTCTCATTGTGATAATAGCCCGACACCAAGCCTTGGCGCTGATGCTGAATTTCAGCAAACAATAAATAAAGGCTGGGGGAATGAAAAACATCACACCAATGGCTTGATGTTGAAGGGGACGTTTTCTGAATGATCGACTATGTATGGCACGGCCGTATATTTCCACTCAGCGCGAGCCCATTAGTGAAGGCCAGCGGCCACACGTGGCACCGACCGTCAGCGGAATGTCTCCCATCTCACGCCAGCCTCGTTTCCATTTCCACTCTGTGAGCAGTACGCCTATCAGTGCTGACTGACTTTGTGTCTGTTTGACTACCTCTGGATGTATTCAAAGTGGAAATCATACGTTTTATTTCTGGTTCCTGAGGATTGTGTATTTTGTTGTCTGTAATTTATATTGTTTTCAGAATCTTGTAAGTGTGGTTATGTGTATAAGATCTGAGGTGAGTGATTCATCAGTTTTCTACAATGGCGTCAATGACATTCCATTCGTTCACGTTGCACTGCGAGAGAGTAACCTCTGTGTGTCGAGTTTGTGGAGAGCGTGTGTTAAGCCCTGTGATGTATTTTCGGA
>JADBJO010012249.1:27500-37500 GCA_016801955.1 Conus betulinus
AAACGATCTTTGTCCTTTCCGTAAGTCGTGTGTATAAAAATGACCCACGCTCATTATTTTCACTTGATTATTGCGTAAGGATTTACTATATCTCCACAAAAAAGTTATGACTTTGTCAATAAAGCATGGGTTCTGCATATGCATAGAAAACTGATTTGTTTTTGTCAATACATAAATGGGTAAACAAAATATAAAACCACGGTAAGATTTTATTTTTTCAGAAAAAAAAAACGGACGGGTCTCTGAAGACCCACGATGTACGGCAAGTTTTAGCCTTTCAGAAAAGCAGGCTCTCTGAGAGATTCCCGACAAGGCTTTAGTCCGTCAGAAAAACTATGGGTTTCTGAAGGTTCACAAGGCTTTAGTCCTTCGGAAAAGCTATGGGTTTCTGAAGGTTCACAAGGCTTTAGTCCTTCAGAAAAGCTATGGGTTTCTGGAGGTTCCCAAGGCTTTACTCCTTCAGAAAAGCTATGGGTCCCTGCAGATTCACATGGTTTTAGTCCTATGGGTTTCTGAAGGTTCACAAGGCTTTAGTCCTTCAGAAAAGCTATGGGTTTCTGAAGGTTCACAAGGCTTAAGTCCGTCAGAAAAGCTATGGGTTTCTGAAGATTCACATGGCTTTAGTCCTTCCTTAAGAAAAAAGCTATGGGTCCCTGCAGATTAATTCACATGGTTTTAGTCCTTCAGAAAAGCTATGGGTTTCTGGAGGTTCACAAGGTTTTAGTCCTTCAGAAAACTATGGGTTTCTGCAGATTCACAAGGCTTTAGTCCTTCAGGAGGCACGCTCCCTGCAGATTCACAAGGTTGTAGTCCTTCAGAAAAGCTATGGGTTTCTGAAGCTTCACAAGGCTTTAGTCCTTCAGAAAAGCTATGGGTCCCGAAGACCCACAGCATAAAGAAAGGATTTAATCTTTCAGAAAAGCGGGGTGTCAGGAGACCAGTGACGTACGACAAGGTTCCATTCCTTCAGGACAAACTATGGGTCTCTGGAGACGCACAACATACGGTCAGGCTTTAGTCTTTCAGAAAAGCAAGGTCCACGGAGACCCATGACGTACGGTAGGACCTTAGTCTTTCAGAAAAGCTGGGTCCCTGGACAGACCCACGACGTGCAGCAAAGCTTTAGTACTGTGTAGAAAAAAAAAACTTTGGGTCTGTAAAAGCCCACGGCGTACAGCGCGCGAAATTTTAGATGCACAGTGAAAGTTAAAGTCCTGCTCCAAAGTTAATTCTATAGAAAGAACCAGTCACACTTCACAGCAAACGGTGTGTGTGTCATTACAGCCGGCAGTTGTTTGTTTCTGAGCCCTCTGCAGACCTACTCACGAGTCGTTACAGAATAATCACAAACAGATATGGTGGGGAGTTTTGCAAGGTAATGTTACGAGTTATTGTTACAGTATTCCAATTCATTTCAGAGTAACTAACCTTCCTGACGCAAGTTTTGCCAATTTTAAGAACTGGGTATCAAACTTTTCCTACAAGGTCTTAATGACATTGGTTTAAAAAAAAAAAAACGTTAATAGCTAGTAAAAAAAAAAAAACGTAATAAGAAAAGTTACTAGTGATTGGTACCATTCTGTCACTGAAAGCCCAAATCAATCAATCAATCTCTCTCTCTCTCTCTCTCTCTCTCTCTCTCTCTCTCTCTCTCTCGTCTCTCTCTCTCTCTCTCTCTCTGAAAGTGTCTCTCCTCGTGCTCTCCCCCCCCCCCCTCCCTTCTCTCTCTCTCTCTCTCTCTCTCTCTCTCTCTCTCTCTCTCTCTCCCTCAGAAAGTGTCAGAGTGGTGAAGATAAAGACAGGAGACGGCCAAAGTGTCACCGACAAGCGACCAAAGGACTGTCCTTCTCCTCATTACTATCGTCTCTATGACCCCTACAGATCGAACCCCGCCTGACGATGACTCCGAAAACATTGAACCAAGAGAACCACGTGACTTAGGTCAGTGACTTGAGTTAGTTCACAGCCATGACACGAATGGGTGCGTGCGCACACGTGTCCCCCCCCTCCCCTCTATTGTTAACAAAATGTATCAACGTCAATGAACTGATACCCGTCTTTTGACCTCCGTTCAGATACAAATGGTAGCAAACCGAACTCTTCAATCGCCAGCTGTATGCCGATTGATCATCAAGGTCCAATCCTTGGAGCTAGTCAATGGTTTTTACAAATTGTATCGCAAATTGTTTTCTATCATTTTCAGAAATACGGGTCACATTCAGAAGAAACTAAAACATGTCTCCTTCTTTGAAATGTACATGGTACAGTACTTCCTGAATTCGAGAACAACAGAGACTTTTATAATCGGAGAAAGATTTGACTGCGAAATCAGTTTGTTTTTGCAACAAACGTCAAGACACACAGAATGTTGGCGAGGAAACCAAAATCTTGATGACCAAATTTTCACTTTCACAGGTCCAATGTAAAATAAAATAATAAATAAGCAAATATATAGATAAAATAATAGCCTAAAATAAATATATAAGTAAATGAATAAGTAAAGAAAAACGCGGACGCTTGTGGCAAAACATTTTACTGTCCTGACCATTCCCTTGCCAATTTTAAATGCATTCTCATTGAAAGGGCGCACGACCAAAATCTAAATTATAGACTGAAAAGTGAAAACTTTTGGATTACTGAATTAAAAACGCTTTCACCACTGGGTCTAAAGGGACAAGAAAACCAATACTAGCCTCTCTGTATGGGTTGGCTTTAGATCTTTTCCATACTTTCCCCTCGCTGACCCTAAGCGATGTACAGGTTGGCTTTTATGTCTATTTCTACAGTATTGTGTCAGGTTGGTTTATCTATCTTTTTCTGTTTTGCTCTGTACGCTTTGAACTTGAACTGTCTTACTCCTTTCAGACTGGTTTTATGTCTTTTTTTTTATACAGGTTGGCATTAAGTACTTGTTAGTGTTTCACTCTGTAGGGATTTGTTTTACATCTTGTCCACCATTTTATTCCAGTGGTTATAGGTTTTTAACATTATTTAAGATTTAACAATTAAGATTTTATAACTTGCTTTTTCTTATTTCGATTGCAACTTTAATGTGTTTATCAACTAATGTATTTAACCTCTTGCCCCCCCCCCCCCCCCTTTTTTTTTTTTTTTTTTTTTGAACCTGTGGCTACATTTTTGTTCACTTTTTTGCTATTTCATGTACATGTTAAGTCAATGTTTTCACAGTTTTGAAATTGTTTGAATTCCTTAAGGTGACGGTAAAATTTGTATCACTCACATATCTAAATAAAGCAGAGAGTTATATTCGTAAAGAAACGGAAATGTGTAGACTAAGCACACGTGTTCGCACGTATACATAATAACAGACATGTACACGACTTTGTTATCAATAGGAATATATGCGCATTTCGTTTCCTACTTTTATATGTCTGTGTACCTGTGTGGGGTGTAGGGGGCTCTGGATAGAGGCAGTACCTTTGATGTCTGGCATGCTGCTTCCCACTAGTTGGGATGGACGGGCATCACTGGACCTCATCCACCCTCTAAATCTCTCACGTGTTGGCTCTCTCACGTTTTGGCTCCAAGCGCCACACCCCGGTAAACCGCTTCAGCTGGCGAACTAAACCACGTGAGGGGATGGTGTGTACACTGCACCACTGGGCAGAAGAGCTGCAGCAAGCGGCCAACGACCAGGGCGGAAGGGTCCCACGATGGACCGAACGGCTAAGTGTACACGACCGAGGGCGTACCACTCCTTATTCTGTGGGACTATGGCTAGCGGTCCTGGCTTGGAGAGGAGATGGGGGCCGCCAAGCTTCAACAAGCCCACTGAAAGGACGTGATGAGGAAGCAAAAGAATACCAAGCCGGATCGGTCGGGGCCCGGATTATCAACTACCAAGTGTCCCACTTCAGGATGGGAGCGACAAGTGGGCTACTGGACTGAAAAACATCAACCTAACCACCCAAAGCACAACCATCGGAACATGGAATGTTCGCACCCTTTATGCCTGTGGCAAGCTACAAAAACTTACCCACGAACTGAAGTGCTATCGCTGGGATATCATAGGACTGTGCGAAGTCAGATGGACTGGCTTCAGTGAAACAACAAACGGAAGAAGGACATAAGATCTGGGGTTCTCTGGGGAAGAGAAGAAACATGAGTACGGGGTGGCCTTCATCATACGAAAAGAAATTGCAGGCAGTGTCATCAGCTGCACACCCATTTCAAGCAGACTCATTTCCATCCGCATCTCTGCAAAACCCCATAACCTGATGATCATCCAGGCCTATAATATTGGGAATATTTGGTGTTTTGTTTCTAGCTGTGTGTTATGTGCGCCCCCCCCCCTCTCTCTCTCTCTCTCTCTCCCCCTCCCTCCACACACACATATGGACGCGCATGTGTGTGTGTGTGTGTGTGTGTGTGTGTGTGTGTGTGTGTAAGTGAGTGAGTGAGTGAGTGAGTGTGTGTGTGTGTGTGTGTGTGTGTGTGTGTGTGTGTGTGTGTGTGTGTGTGTGCTCTTTCACCTTTCTACCCCCACCATGCACTCACACGGGCCCTACTACCACCCAACCCTTCCCTCTTTCACACACACAACAACAACAACAACACAACTGCAGCAAGCATACACACACACGCACGCGCACGCGCGCGCGCGCGCACACACACACACACACACACACACACACAGAGTTTCTTCAAACAACGTCTCTTGTTCTCTTTAAACAAGAATGCTGACCGGAGTATATCAGTCGATACTTCTTCACTCCTCCCTACCCTCTTTCCCCTGCCCCTTCCCCCACTCCCCCTATCCGTCCACCAACTATCTTCCACAGCGCAAGTTCTGTCGCAACGCCCTATGGAGGTCAGGGCTGGTCAACCGTGACGAATGACCTTGAACTGCGCGGCGGGTCAGAGAACGACTTTTCTCTCATCGGCTGTTACATGACAGGACAAAGGCCGAGTCACGATCGACAGACCTCTGTCCGTCTTCAGTGTGAGTTCGTGGCCTCGCAGTCCGGGGTGCATAGTTCTTTTTACCACGTCAGTTCCAGCTGGACCACGGAAACGAGCTATTCCGACAATTGCCGAGTCCGTTCGTGTGGACCCGAAGTCGGCCGATCCCGATCAAAAACTTCGTCTGCATGTGTGCGCGGATACTTCGAGGCAGAGTGGTGAGCTCGTACAGATGAGTACGATAGTCGCACGTTTATTCTGTTCTTATCTATGGATTGATCACTCTTGTTAAATTGAATGAACGCGTTTAAGGATGGGAAATATGGTGAAGAATAGCCACAGCTAACAAAATAAAAGGTGAGACGTTCTGTCTATGGGCAAGTGTTTACCCAATTTTATTGAGGACCGACAAAGTGAGAAACGAATTCACTCAAAAGTCAAATATTTGCAGCAAATATCCCTCAGACTGAAGGAGTACTCTCTTTCATCACAAAATACTTCATCGATGACGCAGAAGAACTAGTTATTGTGAAACTTGCGCAAACTTGAGGAAGGAGAATCTCCGTTCGGTGTTCACGCGTGATCGCATGAAGAAGTCAGTCGGTAGCCTTCTTTGAGACTTCGGTAAAGTCCGTATGCCTTCGGAATGCTGTCTTCGGGCGTCCAACTGGAACTGTCGTGGTAAAAAAAAAAAAAAACTTGGCGTACGGGTGGGCGGGCGTTGCGGGGTGGAGGAGGTGTTGGTACTGGGGGGAAGAGGGGGCGGGGGAGTCACGTTCCTATCCTTGAGCGGACGATGGGAACTGAGCCTTCTGTACGTGTAGTCGGGGTTAGCTCAATATTTCTCCCGATTGATAGATCCCCTGTTCGGTATTCCCACTATTCCATACTCCCCCAGTCCGATTCTCGCCCTGCTTGCCTATGGTGTTGTGTTGTGTTGTGTTGTGTTGTGTGTGTGTGTGTGTGTGTATGTGTGTGTGTGTGTGTGTGTGTGTGGTGTGTGTGGTGTGGTGTGGGTGTGGGTGTGTGTGTGTGTGTGTGTGTGTGTGTGTGTGTGTGTGTGTGTGTGTGTGTGTTGTGTATGTTGCGTGCGTGCGAACGTGTCTGCGTGTGCATGCGTGCGAACGTGCGTGTGTGTGTGTGTGTGTTTGCGGGCTAGCGCAGGCGCAAGCGCGGTCTTTAACTGTGGTATGGCAAAGAACGGGAACGCTTTTCTTTCATAACCTCCCCCGAATAACAGCTTCTTTCTGTGATGGGTGGGGGAGTATCGTGCAGGGGGAGTATCGTGCAGGGGGGAGTATCGTGCAGGGAAGATATTCGAGCAGGGGGATAATCGAGCAAGGGGAGTGTTAAGAGGGGAGATAATTGAGCAGGAGGAGTATCGAGCAGCGGGAGTATCGAGCAGGGAAGATAATCGAGCAAGGAAGTATCGAGCAGGGGGAGTGTTGAAGAGGCGAGATCATCGAGCAGGGGGAGTATCGAGCAGGGGGAGTGTTAAGAGGGGAGATAATTGAGCAGGAGGAGTATTGAGCAGGGGGAGTATCGAGCAGGGAAGATAATCGAGAAAGGGAGTATCGAGGGGGGGGGGGGGGGGGGGGGGGGGGGGGGAGTGTTGAAGAGGGGAGATAATCGAGCAGGGGGGGAGTATCGAGCAGGGGTAGTATTGAAGAGGGGAGATAATCGAGCAGGGGGAGTATCGAGCAGGGAAGATAATCGAGCAAGGAGTATATCGAGCGAGGAGAGTATCGAGCAGGGAAGATAATCGAGCAGGGGGAGTATCGAGCAGGGAAGATAACTGAACAGGGTGATTGTTGAGCAGGGGGGGGGGGGGGGGGTATCGAACAGGGGGGGGGGGGGGATAATTGAGCAGGGGAGAGGTAAGCGAGCAGGTGGGAATAATCGAGCATGGGCAATAATCGAGAAATGGGAATGTCGAGCGGGGAAGTTCGTGCTAGACGACCACAGTGCGGAGGAGGTGCGAGGAGGAGGGGAGGAGGGGGGGGGGGGGGGGGGGGAGGGTGAAGTATCAATACGCTTCCCTCTAGCCAGCAACGGTTGGAACATTCCTAGTCCCCTCTCCCACCCCCTTTTCCTCTACTCTCTTCTCTCCCCCACCACCTTCCTCCCACCTCCTTTCTCTCCCTTTCATGCGCTACTTTCAAATTTGTTTTCGTACTTTGCGAGTTTGCTTTTTTTTGTTCTCTCTCTCTCTCTCTCTCTCTCTCTCTCTCTCTCTCTCTCTCTGAATATATGGTCCGATATGCTAGAGCACGCGTCAATGCAATCATAGCGTCTTGGGTATAGGTTGAATGAGAAAAAAAAAAAAAAAAGAAGCAGGGGGGTTTTCAGGTCGTAGGTTGTAGAATGTATGGTTACCTCCCTCTAATGTCAGTTTTTGCCGATGTCTGCTTTTTCTGTCGCCCGTATTTTCCGTCTTTTTTTTTTTTAATGTTTCTTTCGTAGTTGGTTTCCTTGTTTCTTCTTTCTTTTTCTCATCTCTGTCATATCAGTGAGAAAGACTTGCCCTTGTCACCAGCATTTTCACACTGACTGTACGTATAGCTTTGGCAGAAATCAGTCAACCGAAACGGTTGTTCACGCACACGTACATACCACCACCACCACCACCACCACCAACACACACCACACACACACACACACACACACACACACACACACAGGTACACTCACTCACACATAAACACACGCACACAACGCACGCACACGCACGCACTCACACACGCACACACACACACACACACACACACACACACACACACACGCACACACACACACACAAACGGGTCACGCAAGACAAGAAAGAGAACACGTGACACAGACCCGAACCGCTCTTCAAACAGAGAAGAAGAAACAACCATACAATACAAGGCCTCCACACGATCTGTCGTGCTGAGGCAGAACTGAGGTCACACTTTATCACCTGGCCCTCGTGTGACCTGATACTGTGACCATTGGCAGTCAGCAGAGCGTGAAAAATATGACAGCAGGGTCCTCAGCGCGGCGACTCCTGTGCCCTGTGTCCAGCCTTATCATCAACCTTCTGCGTGGTGTCCCTAACACCTCTTTGCTCCTTACAGAACAATACATAAAAGCATTGTCAAGAGAAGCAGAAAAGAAGATGGCTTGAGCAGCACCCAGATTTCAATCAGAAGGATGCGAACTACCTGCTACCCTGACCAGACCGAGTGAAACGGAGGACAAGGCACTCCAGACTCGAACTCCACATGTTCACAAAATTCCTCAATGGACCCCACACGTAAAAAAAGCTAAGAGCAAAGAGCTGGCCTGCCGACACATCGACGAGGGAGGAGCTCTACAGATCTCTGGAGGGCCTCTCCACCGTACGGCAGACTTTGCCAGTGCGTCTAGGGTTGGTTTTGTCTGAGTATGCGCGAAGAAGAAGACGGACGACAACAACAACGTGTTGTAAAACAGGCCACAGCAAAAGTTTAGCGCGTTGTCTCTGCGGTATAGAGACACAGAAAAGGAAGAAAAGAAAAGTCATCAGCCCAGTAAACTTTAACTCCAGTTCTCTCTGTTTATGATCAACTCAACGATCGACTCAGACAGGACGAACGTTGTCTGAAGTGTCTGAAGTTAGAAAGAGAATATTCCCTAGTTATATACCACCATGTTCTTTTTTTTTATTTTTCATGCACTCTTCCGACTAGTTTCTTTTTGTGCGCAATTCATATTCTGACGTCAGTTCCGGTACAAGAGCTCTGTGGACAGCTTTATTGACTGTGTTAAACTCCAGTGATCATTGTCGTCCCTATTCATCTGCACAAATTTGTTGCACTGCTTCCCAGACACTTGCAGATCTTTGCCCAGATTACTCCCTCACGCTTTGGGCGTGAGAGCAGATGGGACGCACAAGATGGAAATGCAACACAATACCATACTGCACATGAACAGAAGGGACACGCCTGATGACAATGCAATGCAACCCAATACAGACCAATACTGTACACGAACTGAAAGGGACACACACAACATCGAAATGCAATACAATACAATATACATGAACAGAACGTACACCCACAGCATTGCAATTCAATACAGTGTAATAGTATACATGAACAAAGGGACACACAGCATCACAATGCAATACAGTACAATAACACAGTGGGAACATAAGGGACACACAGGATAACAGTGCAGTACAATACAATAACAAAGAGGAACATAAGGGGCACACAGGATGGCAGTGCAGTACAGTACAATAACATAGGGGAAAATACAATGCAGTACAGTACAATAACATAGGGGAAAATACAGTGCAATACAGTACAATAACATAGGGGAAAATACAATGCAGTACAGTACAATAACATAGGGGGAAATACAATGCAGTACAGTACAATAACATAGGGGAACATACAATGCAGTACAGTACGATAACATAGGGGAACATACAATGCAGTACAGTACAATAACATAGAGGAACATACAATGCAGTACAGTACAATAACATAGAGGAACATACAATGCAGTACAGTACAATAACATAGAGGAACATACAATGCAGTACAGTACAATAGCATAAAGGAACATAAGGGACACAGGATCAGAAAGCAATACAGTACAATAACACATAGGAACATAAGGGACACAGGATTACAATGCCATACAGTACAATAACATAGAGGAGCATACATGGATCACAGTGCAGTACAATAACATAGAGGAACATAAGGGACACACAGGATAACAGTGCAGTACAGTACAATAATAAAGAGGAACATAAGGGGCACACAGGATGGCAATGCAGTACAGTACAATAACATAGAGGAACATAAGGGGCACACAGGATCACAATGCAATACAGTAAAATAACATAGAGGAACATAAGGTAAACAGGATCACAATGTAATATAGTACAATAACATAGAGGAACATACAATGCAGTACAGTACAATAACACAGAGGAACACACAATGCAGTACAGTACAATAACACAGAGGAACACACAATGCAGTACAGTACAACAACACAGAGGAACATACAATGCAGTACAGTACAATAACACAGAGGAACATACAATGCAGTGCAGTAC
>JADBJO010012249.1:42500-50000 GCA_016801955.1 Conus betulinus
CGCCGTCTCTACCTTAATTGGAGTGATGTGGACATTGAACGTGATTGTGACCACCTACCAACCAACATAACTTACGACTTATTCCAACAACTGACGAAGTAACTACTGACAAATCGCATTACTAGCCAGTCAGAAGAAAACTCGTTCATCAGTGAGCTAGCTAGTCAGCGAGCTACTTAGCTAGCCATACAACAACCAACCAACCAACCAACCTTACCAACCAACCACACCAACATGTATATTGTTCATCCTTATGTTGCATCTCCGCCTAAATCTTTCCTAAATCTTTTTTTTTTTTTCCTTTTTTCCCGTCGGGGAAAGAAGTGTAAATGCTGCTTGACAATTTTCGATTAGCTAGGGGACTAATACATTTCCACTGGGCAAAGGGGCAAAGCAAAAATGCACAATCTTGTTTTTTGATCTACCACAAAAAAAATCTCAACAATCATAGTAAAAGATATTAAAATGGTTATTTTGCCTTCATATGCGTCCATCCAAGTCCGAAACCCAATGAAAACAGAGGGACAAAAGAGAGCCTGGAATTAGACAGGGAGGCGGAGAGAAACGAATAAGGAGGAGAGAGAGAGAGAGAGAGAGAGGAGAGAGAGAGAGAGAGAGAGAGAGAGAGAGAGAGAGAGAGAAGAGAGAGAGCCAGAGAGATAGAGAGAGAGAGAGAGAGAGAAACAGGCAGACATAGCTGAGGAAGAGGAGAGAGACTCTGTGTGTATGTGTTTGTGTTGTGTGTTGTGTGTGTGTTTGTGTGTGTGTGTGTGTGTGTGGTGTGTGTGTGTGTGCGTGCCTGCGTGCCTGTGACAGACAGCAGATCTGACTGGACACACACACACACACACACACACACACACACACCACACACACACACACACACACACACAGAAGGAACGAAGAGGCAGCCATACCTCCACAGATCAACGGAGCTAAAACGCTAAGTTAGAAGCTCTTCAGAACCATACCCTGCCATCCTCACACTGGACCTCAACTTGGATTGGTCAAACAACGCCCTTCCGAACCAACTGTAACCCACAAGCACTTACCTTACCTTGGACTGGTCAAACCTGCCCTCTCAGAACCACACTGGAACCCCCACACTGTACCTTACCTTGGACTGGGTCAAACAAGCCCTTCAGAACCACACTGTAACCCCCAAACACTGTACCTTACCTCCTTTGGACTGGTCAAACAAGCCCTTCGAACCACACTGAAAACAGAACCCCCACACCTGTAACCTTACCCTTGGACTGGTCAAACAAGCCCTTCAGAACCACACTGGAACCCCCACCCACTGTGTACCTTACCTTGGACTGGTCAAACAAGCCCTTCAGAACCACACTGGAACCCCCACACTGTACCTTACCTTGGACTGGGTCAAACAAGAAGCCCTTCAGAACCACACTGGAACCCCCACACTGTACCCTTACCTTGGACTGGTCAAACAAGCCCTTCAGAACCACACTGGAACGCCCCACACACTGTACCTTACCTTGGACTGGTCAAACAAGCCCTTCAGAACCACACTGGAACCCCCCACACTGTACCTTACCTTGGACTGGTCAAACAAGCCCTTCAGAACCACACTGGAACCCCCCCACTGTACCTTACCTTGGACTGGTCAAACAAGCCCTTCAGAACCACACTGGAACCCCCACACTGTACCTTACCTTGACTGGTCACAAGCCCTTCAGAACCACACTGGAACCCCCACCTGTACCTTACCTGGACTGGTCCAAACAAGAACCACCTGGTACCCCCACACTGTAACTTATACCTTGGACCTGGTCAAACACTGTACCCCCTTACCTTGGACTGGTCAAACAGCCCTTCCAAACCACACTGGAACCCCCACACTGTACCTTACCTTGGACTGTCAAACAACAGCCCTTCAGAACCACACTGGAACCCCCCACACTGTAACCTTACCTTGGACTGGTCAAACAAGCCCTTCAGAACCACACTGGAACCCCCACACTGTACCTTACCTTTGGACTGGTCAAACAAGCCCTTCAGAACCACACTGGAACCCCCACACTGTACCTTACCTTGGACTGGTCAAACAAGCCCTTCAGAACCACACTGGAACCCCCACACTGTACCTTACCTGTCAACAAGCCCTTCAGAACCACACTGAACCCCCCCCACTGTACTTGGTCAAACAAGCCCTTCAGAACCACACTGGAACCCCCCCACTGTACCTTACCTTGGACTGGTCAAACAAGCACTCATCAGAACCCCCACCTTCTGGAAACCACACTGGAACCCCCACACTGTACCTTACCTTGGGACTGGTCAAACAACTTCAGTCCACACTGGAACCCCCACACTGTACTTACCTGTCAAACAAGCCCTTCAGAACCACACTGGGAACCCCCACCCTGTACCTTTACCTTGGACTGTCAAACAAGCCCTTCAGAACCACACTGGAACCCCCACACTGTACCTTACCTTTGGACTGGTCAAACAAGCCCCTTCAGAACCACACTGGAACCCCCACACTGTACCTTACCTTGGACTGGTCAAAACAAGCCCTTCAGAACCACACTGGAACCCCCACACTGTACCTTACCTTGGACTGGTCAAACAAGCCCTTCAGAAACCACACTGGAACCCCCCCACACTGTACCTTACCTTGGACTGGTCAAACAAGCCCTTCAGAACCACACTGGAACCCCCACACTGTACCTTACCTTGGACTGGTCAAACAAGCCCTTCAGAACCACACTGGAAAACCCCCACACTGTACCTTACCTTGGACTGGTCAAACAAGCCCTTCAGAACCACACTGGAACCCCCACACTGTACCTTACCTTGGACTGGTCAAACAAGACACTGGAACCCCCACACTGTACCTTACCTTGGACTGGTCAAACAAGCCCTTCAGAACCACACTGGGAACCCCCACACTGTACCTTACCTTGGAAGCCCTTGGTCAAACAAGCCCTTACCTTGGAGTCAAAAACCACACTGGAACCCCACACTGTACCTTACCTTGGACTGGTCAAACAAGCCCTTCAGAACCACACACTGGAACCCCCCACACTGTACCTTACCTTGGACTGGTCAAACAAGCCCTTCAGAACCACACTGGAACCCCCACACTGTACCTTACCTTGGACTGGTCACAACAAGCCCCTTCAGAAACCACACTGGAACCCCCACACTGTACCTTACCTTGGACTGGTCAAACAAGCCCTTCAGAACCACACTGGAACCCCCACACTGTACCTTACCTTTGGACTGGTCAAACAAGCCCTTCAGAACCACACTGGAACCCCCACACTGTACCTTACCTTGGACTGTCAAACAAGCCCTTCAGAACCACACTGGAACCCCCCTTCAGAACCTTACTTGGACTGGTCAAACAAGCCTTCAGAACCACACTGAACCCCCACACTGTACCTTACCTTGGACTGGTCAAACAAGCCCTTCAGAACCACACTGGGACCCCCACACTGTACCTTACCTTGGACTGGTCAAACAAGCCCTTCAGAACCACACTGGAACCCCCACACTGTACCTTACCTTGGACTGGTCAAACAAGCCCTTCAGAACCACACTGGAACCCCCACACTGTACCTTACCTTGGACTGGTCAAACAAGCCCTTCAGAACCACACTGGAACCCCCACACTGTACCTTACCTTGGACTGGTCAAACAAGCCCTTCAGAACCACACTGGAACCCCCACTGTACCTTACCTTGGACTGGTCAAACAAGCCCTTCAGAACCACACTGGAACCCCCCCACACTGTACCTTACCTTGGACTGGTCAAACAAGCCCTTCAGAACCACACTGGAACCCCCACACTGTACCTTACCTTGGACTGGTCAAACAAAGCCCTTCAGAACCACACTGGAACCCCCACACTGTACCTTACCTTGGACTGGTCAAACAAGCCCTTCAGAACCACACTGGAACCCCCACACTGTACCTTACCTTGGACTGGTCAACACAGCCCTTCAGAACCACACTGGAACCCCCCACACTGTACCTTACCTTGGACTGGTCAAACAAGCCCTTCAGAACCACACTGGAACCCCCACACTGTACCTTACCTTGGACTGGTCAAACAAGCCCTTCAGAACCACACTGGAACCCCCACACTGTACCTTACCTTGGACTGGTCAAACAAGCCCTTCAGAACCACACTGGAACCCCCACACTGTACCTTACCTTGGACTGGTCAAACAAGCCCTTCAGAACCACACTGGAACCCCCACACTGTACCTTACCTTGGACTGGTCAAACAAGCCCTTCAGAACCACACTGGAACCCCCACACTGTACCTTACCTTGGACTGGTCAAACCTTACCTTCAGAACCACACTGGAACCCCCACACTGTAAGCCCTTGGACTGGTCAAACAAGCCCTTCAGAACCACACTGGAACCCCCCCACACTGTACCTTACCTTGGACTGGTCAAACAAGCCCTTCAGAACCACACTGGAACCCCCACACTGTACCTTACCTTGGACTGGTCAAACAAGCCCTTCAGAACCACACTGGAACCCCCACACTGTACCTTACCTTGGACTGGTCAAACAAGCCCTTCAGAACCACACTGGAACCCCACACTGTACCTTACCTTGGACTGGTCAAACAAGCCCTTCAGAACCACACTGGAACCCCCACACTGTACCTTACCTTGGACTGGTCAAACAAGCCCTTCAGAACCACACTGGGAACCCCACACACTGTACCTTACCTTGGACTGGTCAAACAAGCCCTTCAGAACCACACTGGAACCCCCACACTGTACCTTACCTTGGACTGAACCACACTGGTCAACAAGCCCTTCAGAACCACCTTGGACTGGTCACACAAGCCCTTGGACTGGTCAACCAACCCTTCAGAACCACCCTGGAACCCCCACACTGTACCTTACCTTGGACTGGTCAAACAAGCCCTTCAGAACCACACTGGAACCCCCACACTGTACCTTACCTTGGACTGGTCAAACAAGCCCTTCAGAACCACACACTGGAACCCCCACACACTGTACCTTACCTTGGACTGGTCAAACAAGCCCTTCAGAACCACACTGGAACCCCCACACTGTACCTTACCTTGGACTGGTCAAACAAGCCCTTCAGAACCACACTGGAACCCCCACACTGTACCTTACCTTGGACTGGTTCAAACAAGCCCTTCAGAACCACACTGGAACCCCCACACTGTACCTTACCTTGGACTGGTCAAACAAGCCCTTCAGAACCACACTGGAACCCCCACACTGTACCTTACCTTGGACTGGTCAAACAAGCCCTTCAGAACCACACTGGAACCCCCACACTGTACCTTACCTTGGACTGGGTCAACAAGCCCTTCAGAACCACACTGGAACCCCCACACTGTACCTTACCTTGGACTGGTCAAACAAACAAGCCCTTCAGAACCACACTGGAACCCCCACACTGTACCTTACCTTGGACTGGTCAAACAAGCCCTTCAGAACCACACTGGAACCCCCACACTGTACCTTACCTTGGACTGGTCAAACAAGCCCTTCAGAACCACACTGGAACCCCCCCACACTGTACCTTACCTTGGACTGGTCAAACAAGCCCTTTCAGAACCACACTGGAACCCCCACACTGTACCTTACCTTGGACTGGTCAAACAAGCCCTTCAGAACCACACTGGAACCCCCACACTGTACCTTACCTTGGACTGGTCAAAACAAGCCCTTCAGAACCACACACTGGAACCCCCACACTGTACCTTACCTTGGACTGGTCAAAAAAGCCCTTCAGAACCACACTGGAACCCCCCACACTGTACCTTACCTTGGACTGGTCAAACAAGCCCTTCAGAACCACACTGGAACCCCCACACTGTACCTTACCTTGGACTGGTCAAACCCTTCAGAACCACACTGGAACCCCCACACTGTACCTTACCTTGGACTGGGTCAAACAAGCCCTTCAGAACCACACTGGAACCCCCACACTGTACCTTACCTTGGACTGGTCAAAACAGCCCTTCAGAACCACACTGGAACCCCCACACTGTACCTTACCTTGGACTGGTCAAACAAGCCCTTCAGAACCACACTGGAACCCCCACACTGTACCTTACCTTGGACTGGTCAAACAAGCCCTTCAGAACCACACTGGAACCCCCCACACTGTACCTTACCTTTGGACTGGTCAAACAAGCCCTTCAGAAACCACACTGGAACCCCCACACTGTACCTTACCTTGGACTGGTCAAAAAGCCCTTCAGAACCACACTGGAACCCCCACACTGTACCTTACCTTGGACTGGTCAAACAAGCCCTTCAGAACCACACTGGAACCCCCACAAGCACTGTACCTTACCTTGGACTGGTCAAACAAGCCCTTCAGAACCACACTGGAACCCCCACACTGTACCTTACCTTGGACTGGTCAAACAAGCCCTTCAGAACCACACTGGAACCCCCACACTGTACCTTACCTTGGACTGGTCAAACAAGCCCTTCAGAACCACACTGGAACCCCCCCCACACTGTCAAACAAGCCCTTCAGAACCTTACCTTGGACTGGTCAAACAAGCCCTTCAGAACCACACTGGAACCCCCACACTGTACCTTACCTTGGACTGGTCAAACAAGCCCTTCAGAACCACACTGGAACCCCCACACTGTACCTTACCTTGGACTGGTCAAACAAGCCCTTCAGAACCACACTGGAACCCCCCACACTGTACCTTACCTTGGACTGGTCAAACAAGCCCTTCAGAACCACACTGGAACCCCCACACTGTACCTTACCTTGGACTGGTCAAACAAGCCCTTCAGAACCACACTGGAACCCCCCACACTGTACCTTACCTTGGACTGGTCAAACAAGCCCTTCAGAACCACACTGGAACCCCCACACACTGTACCTTACCTTGGACTGGTCAAACAAGCCCTTCAGAACCACACTGGACCCCCCACACTGTACCTTACCTTTGACTGGTCAAACAAGCCCTTCAGAACCCCCACACCTTGGACTGGTCAAACAAGCCCTTCAGAACCACACTGGACCCCCACCTGTACCTTACCTTGGACTGGTCAAACAAGCCCTTCAGAACCACACTGGAACCCCCACACTGTACCTTACCTTGGACTGGTCCAGCAGCGTGTCCACCAGACTGGTTCCTGTAGCGCCTGTAGCGCAGCGCCCTGGAGCACTGCGTCCTTGAACCAGCCCGGCAGGTGGCGCATAAAGGGGAAGTAACGCAGCACCACGTCGACAGAGGGCGTGCCCATCCGGCTGATGGTCCGGTCCAGATGACGCATTGGCCACCACCACTTCCGAGTTCGCGGCTGGCCGTTCTCCCCGTCATCTTGAGGGACACAGTGACAGGGTGAGGATGGGGGTTGGGGGGGGGGGGGGGGGAAGGAGGGGCGGAAGGTTGTGGTGGGAAGTAAAGATGTCCCCATTCGGTTTGAGTCGAGAGTCAAGACTCACGTTCAGACTCATGTAGTTTTCGTGAGCCTCATCCAAGTAATTATGGGCA
>JADBJO010012249.1:57500-59286 GCA_016801955.1 Conus betulinus
CAGAGACCTGAAGGCCTCGGAACCACGGGGCCCTGGAGGTAAGGGTAGATGGGACAAAGGGGATTTGGAGGAGAGGGAGAGTTTCCGGAGGAAGAGGAGCACTGCTGTCAATCCGATGAGGCAGAAACTGATGGGAATCACGTCCAGAATCATGGTGCTTCTTCGGTCTTGCCTTGAGTTGATGATTGCCTGGGGGGTGTGGATTGCTCCCTTGATTGACTGATTGACTGACTGATTGATTGACTGACCGAGTGGTCGGACTGGTGGAGGTGTGAGTGAGGTGGGTGAAGTATGCGTGGGGATGATGACGTGGGGCCCGTTAAGTTCTGTTCATTTCCAGTGCTGTGACGTAGGCCCCTGAATGAGAGAGAACAAAAAAAAAATCATTTCATCGTGGTACAACCATTTTTTCATTTTTGAAATTCACTGCTACTGCTGTACTACTACTACTATTACTACTACTACTACTACTACCATTACTACTACTTCTGCTGCTGCTGCGGCTGCTGCTGCTTCTATCGCCGCCATCCACCACCACTTCCACCATTACTACTATACTAACTCCTTCTTTATGCAAAACTGCTTCTACCGTGTTCAAAGTGATTTGCCATGAGAAGTACTAAAATATCACTCTCGGTCTGTCTGTCCGTCTGTCTGTCTGTCTGTCTGTCTCTGTCTCTGTCTTGTCTCACCTCTCCACCTCCCTCCTCTCTCTCTTCTCTCCTCTCTCCTCTCTCTCTCTCTCTCTCTTTCTCTCAACCGAAGATGGTCGCACTCATCTGATCATGCTTGAATTATACAAACGATCCTAAAAACTTGTTGTCAACCCAAAACACCATAGTGCGAATATGCACCGCAAGCTGAAACCAAGGCAAGTACTTATTTTTTTCTGCATGGGTGAGATGTCCATTTATTTTACCACTTTGCCCGGAATAGCTCATTTGAATGAGCACTTGACTTGTGATCTTGGGGTTGCTGGTTCGAATCTCCGCTGAGCCATTTTCAGTATAAGGTGATTTTTTCCCCTCGGACCTAATACTGTTTCTGATTCAACTTCCCCAAAAGTCTTTGGAATGAAACTATAAACCTAGATTCCCTGTGTGAACGCGGGAATGACGTCTTGTACACCACGTAAAATCCCATCATCACCGACTTTCGAAAGAGAAAGCCAGCTTGGCCGTTGGTATGGATGACACTTTGCACATAGCCTGGGCTGTAAAAATGAGCACATGAGTGAAACATTGAGTGACCGATAGACTGAATGACGCGGAAAGAGGCTGAATGTAGCCCAGCAGGCAGCGCTCTTCAGTCGACACTACCCAGGTAGGCAGTCACGCGAGCTTGGACGGTAAAGCGCTTATAGCTTGGTCTCCTCTAACCGAAAATAGACGCTAAGTAGCACTCATAATGATCAGGGGCCGGATCCAGGGGGGGGGGGTGCTTTGCCCCCCCGACCCCACTGGGGCCTTGGCGGCCCCTGGACCCCGGCCTAAAACATTTACCAGCACCCCACCTTAAAAAACCTATATGATCCAGCCCTAAATGATGATCATGATGATGATGGCGATGGATAATGATGATAACAATAATAATGATAGTAGTAATAATCATCATCACGATCATCATCATCATCATATAATGATAATAACAAACCATCATCATCGTCATCAAAATTATAAAGTGTAATAACGACAATCATTACAACAACAATAATAATGAAATGAATAATAATAACAATTAATAACCTACTTAATCCTTACTTTTGTGAACGCTCGGGAGGGGGGGG
>JADBJO010012250.1:5000-10000 GCA_016801955.1 Conus betulinus
AGACTACTCCCAGAGAAGATCGTTTCATCGAGAGGCAGGCCCTATTGCAGCGGGATACCACTTTCCACCAGCATCCAAAGGCAGCTTCGTATGGCAAATAACACCATCCTCAGCCGTCAAGCCATACGAAACCGTCTTCACCACTTCGGCCTCAGATCACGTCGCCCAGCTGTTCGACCACGACTGCTAGCAGCCCATAGGCTGGCTCGCCGAGCTTTCTGCCATCGTCATGTGAGATGGAACCAACAACAGTGGTCCCAGGTCCTCTTTTCAGATGAGTCGCGGTTTAGTCTTGAACACAATGACGGCCGAACTAGAGTTTGGAGGCGTGTTGGTGAACGTTACATTGATGCAGCTGTTCGCCAGACCAGGGCCTTGGGGGAGGATCTGTTATGGTATGGGGTGCCTTCAGCCTCCACCACAAGACACCACTCTACCATATTGATGGAAACCTCACAGGCATCCGCTATCGGGATGAAATCCTGGCGCCTTTCGTTGTTCCGACCATGCAACGGATAGGACCCATGGCAGTCTTCCAAGACGACAATGCTCGGCCACATAGGGCCCGGGTGGCCGAAAACTTCATTGTGCAGGCCGGCATCAACAGGATGATCTTCCCGGCGTATAGTCCCGACCTCAATCCCATCGAGCATATGTGGGATGAGTTGGGGAGACGTGTGAAGGAGAACCATCCACCTCCCAGAGACCGCCAGGATCTCTTCCAAATGCTGCAACTGGAATGGCAGAGAATCCCTCAGAGGGTCATCAGAACACTGGTCAACTCGATGAGGAGTCGCTGCGTGGAATGTCTCGCCAATGGCGGTGGCCACACCCACTATTGAAATGATTTTGTGAACTGAACAGATTTGCGAACTTTGATTTCGACCCATCCTCTGTTTAATTGTCTGTAAATCAACAACCGTTCATTCGATCCCAATGAAATTCAATGTACGTTGGAACAAGATAATGAATTAAATCTGTTCCCAATTTCAAAATCGTGGCTTTATATTTTGGACTGCCATAAATATCTACTTCTTAGACCACTCTGAAATCATTGCCTGAGACAGGCACATTTCGGATATACTGTTTTGAACTGATCATTGACTGAAAATCGCGTGAAGGTTGGGGAGTCGGGAAGGGGAGGGGGGTACTCAGGACGCGAATGGAAAAGTAGCGTGGGTGCAAGTTAACGTTTACTAGTACCTCTCTCTCTCTCTCTCTCTCTCTCTCTCTCTGGGTGAGTGACTGTGTATTAGGTTAACCTGGTTGGTGACCACAGCGGATTTCACCTGTTGCCATGACCATGCGATCACAACTCCCCTAGGCTATGGCCATGGCGATCGAATCTCTGCTCTTCTCCAATGGCAGAAGCTCACCCGCAGAGGGAGACTACTATTATTTTTTGCATGAATAGCAGCCGAGAAGGATTTACGAGATAGCGGGTTTGAAACTCGGGCCATTAAAGTCTCACTGCTTCTCCCTCAGTGCCTAGACCTATGAGTACCAGCCATCTACGTCTGCTGCTTGGTCTCTCCTGCAGAATGCAGGATAGCTTATATCGTTTCACAGGAATGAGTTTGAAGCTGCTTGTAAGCTGGTTGTAGAGTGTACCAGGTACGTCAAGAATAAACACAATTAAACACGTTTGAAAACACCTTGGAGGACGTACGTGTTTGTATTGAGATAGTTTAGAACGTTTATTAAATTGCCTGAAGCTGAAGTTGTTTATAACTGGACGTTTTTGTCTAGATGAGAGTTTCTGCCTTTATTTACGATCGTCGCAATGTTCTCAGCTTTTGAGTGGATCTTTACTTCCTGTATTTTTCAAATGTATGTGTATGTGTGTATGTAAGTAAGTTTGTATGTATGTAAGCATGTATGTATGTATGTACGTATGTATGCGTGTATGTATGCACTAATATATGTACGCATGTGTGTGTGTGTGCGTGCGTGTGTGTGTGTGTGTGTGTGTGTGTGTGTGTGTGTGTGTGTGTGTGTGTGTGTGTGTGCGTGCGTGCGTGCGTGCATGTGTGTGTGCGTGTGTGTGTGTGTGTGTGTGTGTGTGTGTGTGTGTGTGTGTGTGTACTTGTGCGTGTGTGCGCACGCACACGTGTATTTGCTCGCCATGCAATGTGTCCACGCTTGAATTTCAGTTCCAGTCAATTGGAGTTCATTAAAATTAATTATTGACGGCATTTCCTTTCGATGTGTTCCTCAGCGCGTTGATTTCTCCACAAGATATACTGACTTCAAAGGCCAAGGGTGGGTAAAAGAAACGATGCTTCGAATATACAAGACTGACTCTAGTCACCCCTCTCTCAAACACATCTGATGCTTCAAGGAGAAGAAAGCAATATTGAAATATGTTACGAATATTTCTTTTATACTTATTCATTCGGCAACTTGAAGTGACATAAACATAAATAATATTGTCGCGTTTGACGTAACATAGCGCCGTTTTCACATTTTACCGTTTTCTAAGAGTTAAAAACGCTCTGCAATGACACATCTGAATTTAATCGCGCACCTGAGGTGATTTTGTATTGTTGATAATGGTTGCGATGACCGCAGCGCTTGTAGAAATGTGCTCTATAAATTGCTCTACATGACGCGATTTGATGTTGAAATCACCCGTCACATGCTGTTTGGTCCACACAGGATTTGTTCTTGATGTGTGACGCAAAACGGTATCAAAATCGCTTTGTGTTGATGAGATTTGATGAAGCAGTTCTGAATATGAAGCATTTCTTTTTTTTTTCTTTTACATATTATTTTGTATAAGGCTCGAAAAACTTCGTTGATATGTAAGCGAGTGCATTTATTCAATTGTGTATTGCATAGAGCACATGTTCAATGACAGAACCTATGTAACTTTAAAGTTCAGTAACGCCCAATAGCGTCACGAGCAACAAGAGCACAAAATCGTCATGATCGCATAACCACCATCACCGTCATCATCGTCACCACCACCATGACCGCCACCGCCTCCGCCACCGCTACCATCATCATCATCATCATCATCATCATCATCATCATCATCATCATCATCAGTCAACCAGACGATGCAGAAACCGGGCAGGCCAGCGGCACGTGACTCCTCATCCCAATCAGACCCAGAACCCTCTGACAGCTGCTCTGCCCAGTGTGAGATCAAAGCGCACAGCTTCCTGCTCCACCATCCAAAGGACATCTGCGACGAAAAACTTCCCATACTTTGAGCGTCAGCAGCCGCCCAACCAGAACAGTGTCAGACATGGCTGGTTAGAAACGTTGGCTCCTGAGGGCTCCTATTACTTTCGACTCAAAAGACATCTGCCCCATTCTTTCTATTTTATGCCTGCATGAACATAAGATCCATGAAAGGCAGGTGCGGGAATGTCGGGGAGTGGCAGGATGTGGGGTGAGGGTGGCGAAAACAAATCAAGAGTAATCATCAAGAATCGCGAATGTGGTCAATACCAATGTCAAAACTACGTATTTCATAACCATCAGATCATGACGATGCTTTTCTGCTTATTTTTGTTTTTTCTTCTGTGTACAATGTGTTGCATCCAGCGACTCACTGATCGGATATGAATGGTATTGCCAGTATTAGGGGTTGTCTCCTAGTACAGACAACTGTTTATTTGCATATGCAAGTATTTCAATATGCAGCAGAGAACCATGCTCAGCAAGTCTGAACAGGTGTACATAAAGTTAGATGATCATCGTTTCCTTTAACACGATAACTTAGTTTGCTGCCTTTTTGGAGGACTTATGATGAAGCTAATCAATTTTACACGTTCTTTTCACTTAATTGTATTTCTGTTTTTTTTTTTTAACTTGAAAGTACTCAGTTGGTTCCTTTTCTGTCTTCATGTGAGGGAAGTACAAGACTTTCTAACAGACTGAATACTTGCTGTGCAAAATATCACTTCAAACCGTACAGGGGAAATGTTTATGCCCATAGATTTCTGTTATACTTTTCAACGTCTTCAACTCTGATTCTCGCCATCAAACTGAGTTCCTATGCTAATAATAGTTCGTGGATTTCAGCTGCATTTTGTGAGTGACGTTGAGATTTACATGGACAGGGCTGACTATGTAACTTTCGGACTACAGATCATCATCAAACCCTCTCCAGAAATTCGCAGCTTTCCAGTTACATCTAAATAAACAGGATGCAGATAGCATCACGCAGAGATGACCAAGTCATTTAGTTTAGATACCGGATGGTACAAGAGAAAGAATGCCCAATCTGATAGGTACCCTCATGGCACGTATTCAATGTCAGCAGAACTCATCCTTCCATCCTGTCTAAAGCACAACGTTCTGTTACAGGCAGTGCCATCAAATTCTGTTTCGCCAAATATCAGGCTGCTCGGAGACCCGGGACACCCCCCCTCTGCCCCCCCTCTTCTCCCCCCCCCCCCATCCCCCAAAGAACGTTTGTGCGGGTGTTTCGTCTTGTTCGACGAAGACGAAGGATCATACCTACAGTCCATTTCATTCCCAACCATGTTGCTCAAGCAGTTCGTTCAGAGGCACCTTCATGGATGTTTTATGTGTGAGAAGAAGAACAGCTGATGAAAGGACAGCCTGGGTCAACAGTGAAGTGGCCAATATGCCTACCCATCAGTTCTCGGAACTTTTGAATATCACACATTATATTCATGCTGAATCGATACAAAACAGCTCCAGAAGTTACAGCTTCCTTGTCTCATGATTCAGCCACCTCCAAGTATCTTCAATACACATAATTCAATACATTAATCAAACGGACGGCCAGCCGTTCAAGTACATATGTGAAGTTTATGATACTATCAGTAAAAAAAAATCACTGAATCTATAATGATGTCATTTGATTTCATCAGATCAAATCAAAAGTGCACCGGCTGATCAAAATCAACCCATCTGTCTTTTTGTCTACTTTTTCCGTGTTTTTTTTTTAAATTGTTTGTTTCGTGTTTTTTTTTTTGTCTATTCTTGGTGACATTTTAACGATATATTCGGTCATTTTA
>JADBJO010012250.1:15000-25000 GCA_016801955.1 Conus betulinus
ATGGTTCGACTCTATCAACACATTGTGCCTCTGGCGAGTTTGTGTCATTCGAATAGGCAAATTAAAAGCGGACTGTCTTTAGATAGTCGTGGTTGTGCACCTTAGGCAGCAGCGTGAACTCACACTGGGTCCACACATATAATCATTGTCATCAGTTAGTGGTTTTCTAGATGAAGTCCTCGCAGGTTGATAGAGCAGGCACAACTGAGCATCATTGAAGTACGTGTCAATGGTGTGTCCTCCAACGGGTTGCTACATTGTTCCATAAGAAGTGCTGGTGCTGAAGCATCAAGGAGATGAGTCAGATTATGTGAAAGCTGGAATTAGTGGTTTGAAAATAATGCCACTGGAAGGGCATGGAAGATTGGACAGCGATTTCAAGAAAAGGGTCGAAGGAAGACAGTCACTGTATAGGAGTTAGTGGAAACGTTAAGTGGCAGATTGATAGGGCACAGAATCTGTGGAATCTGTAGAAAAGAGCCAGCAGAGAGGAAAGAACTTTTCATGCGGAAAGAAACATCGACATAAACGATAAACTGTCTTGCGTAATGTTTTGCGAGTTCATCAACGACAAGACCAAAGACTGGACAATCGTGAATCAGGACAGGGTGAGGACACACAGTTTCTACCAGTTGCCGAAAATTCACAAACGCCTCAGCGACCCCCCTGGTAGGCCTATTGTGTCTGGAGTTAACGGATCCACAGAGCACCTCTCCAAACTGGTTCCAACCCATCGTTCAGAGACTACCCTCGTATCTCAAGGATACAATGCACCTGCTGAACATCCTACAGGAGTGGAATACAGACCTGCAACCCATTCCTGATGATGCCCTTGTCGTTACAGTAGAAGCGGTGGCAATATACCCCAGTATTCCCCATGTAGAGGTTCCCCAGTCTCTGAAGGCTATGCTCAGAGAACACAAGAATGACTCAGACGTTATCCCGGATGTCCGTCTCCTACAGCAGACTATCACGCACAGTCTACAAAACAAGGTCTTTAGGTTTGATGGGAGGGTGTATACGTATAAGGGACAATCAGTGCGATTATAACGTTCATATCTATGGCATTTTACCAAGCTCTCATAACATGTCAGTGAATCTTTACATGCGAATCACGTGGAAATGATCGTGTATAATGGGTGTAGTCTTTCACATGACTACTGTCATGAATATCATCTGCACAGATTTTGCAACCACATTATGCATTAAGTGGATATTGTTATACAATAAAGCGCACAGCATTTTTCTGCCTTTACAAAAATCATTGACTATTCACAGAAAAAGCATGTGCACACAGATGCTGAGACACACACGCGCGTGCGCGCGTGCGTACTCACACACACATACACACATGCACACATACACACACACACACACAGACTCTCTCTCTCTCTCTCTCTCTCTCTCTCTCTGTCTTCCATCAAATTACAATTACACCCCGCCAGTGGAGACGCATAAGCCAGATAAACACGACCAGTACCCTCATGTCCGCTCACTGAGGGGCAAACAATGAACAGTTCAACGGCCCGAGATTCAAACCCGCCATCCCCTAAATCCCTCTCAGTTGCTGCCCATGCAGACAGGTCCAGTAGGCTCCTTGCACGCGTGCTTTTCAGCCACCACCTGCTCGTCCATCATGGCCATAAAACTGGGCAATACACCAGGCCGACTTGTGGTCAGAGAGACGTGAGTGTTACAGTGTCTGGAAGGAAGAGTGGCGTGCTGTTAACAATGGATGGCCACACAGTGTACGTGAAGCTGTCAGACTGGGGACCTTACGCTCAGCAATACATTACTTTTCAACTCATTAACCATACAATTTTGAAGATCAGTGAGTAGTAGTAGTAGTAGTAGTAGGAGTAGGAGTAGTAGCAGCAGCACTACTAGTAGTAGTAGTAGTAGTAGTAGTAGTAGTAGTAGTAGTAGTGTAGTAGTAGTAGTAGTAGTAGTAGTAGTAGTAGTAGTAGTAGTAGTAAGCAGAAGTGGCAATAGTTGTTGATATTGTTATTGCTGTTGTTATTGTTGCTGTTGTTGTTGTTGGTGGTGGTGGTGGTGGTGGTGAGGTTGTGGTTGCTGTTGTGATCGTTCTTGTTCTTGATTTTGTTGCTGTTGTCGTCGTTGTTGTTTAGGTTGTTTGTAAAGCGATCTTGTGGTGAAAACGAAACAGCACAGTGGTTACAGCAGCAGTAGCAGAGCAGAGCAGGGCAGCAGCACTGCAGAAGAAGCTCCTAAGCATGGCTTAACTTCACTCCTAAAGGAAGGGACGAAAAAAAAACGTGGAAGTGAAGGAGAAGGAGGGTTAAGACGCTTTAAGAATCTGATGAAGAAGAGGTCTGAGAGACTACGAAGAAGGGGGGGGGGGGGGGGGGGGGGGGGGGGGGGGGGGGGGGGATTGTGGGACGTGGCAAGCACCGCAGACAAACCTTGACAGTTACACGTCTTGACACTCCATCTGGCACATCGTGGCCCCTGTCCGCCATAATAACGCCATCTGTCGTCACTGTGCTAGACTTGCTCGTGAGTGATTTCCCTTGTTGTGCTTATCTTTCCCTCCCCATCCTCAACCTACCCGATCGTCCTTCTCTTTACTCTTGTGTTCGTTTTGTCTCCGTTCCAGTCTCAGACCCAAGGCATTGCTGGTACTGTGTTGAAGTTGCTCAAGATATGTTGGCCGCCAATCAATCAATGGGCAATCAAATAAAAAAAAGTTACAAGGTCAGCTATGTATATTGTTTTTTAAAATGTTGATTTTGATTGTATAATGCAGATTCTTGCTTTGTTATACTAACCTGACAAAACAGAAGAGAAAAATAAGCAGGCATATACGTGCGCACGTATAAACATTCAGGCATGTTGGATGAAGGAACAGATAAATACAGATCTTGTATTCCAAAAGAAATAAAAGGAAGACGTAAGCTTAGGGTGATGGGAAAAGGAGGAATTGAGGTTTGTGTCCCCATGTGAGTTGTAATACAAGTAGAAGGGAAGACAGCTGTGGCAAGCTGCGTCTGCATGTTCTGCTAACATTAGTTGGTGTACTCTTTCTGGGTCTTGGTGCCAAATGAACACAGGGTCCCGCGTCTGGCGAGGCTGCAGGACTCCTGGGTCGTGCAAGTGGAGTCGTTGCTTTGCAACAACCCTTAGGCCATGACTTTGATAAGTTTAATGTGTTTTGAATGATTTAAATGCAGCGCAGCTGGTCTGGGTCAAAGTGGTGGAAATTAGAAAGGAATATCAATAAACTAATTGAAAAATAATTCTATGATAACATTGTCCAAATACAATCACCAGACAGAAACAACAGCTATGACACAGTGGTTAGAGTGGTGAAATATAGACAGTCACTACACAGGATTCAGTGGAAAACGTTATCTGGGCAGACTGACCAGGCAAGAAATATGAAGAAAGAGCCAATAAAGAGAAAAACGATTGAGCAGAAAAACAAACAATGAAATAAATGAGAAATGATATTGCATTAAATTGCCAGAAGGTGGGATGCCATCTCCAACTGAATGGAGCCCTGGAACCTCACAGTGGGCAAATTCCTGACACACACACACACACACAAACAAAAAACACTCTGGAGCCCTATCCTGCAATAATGTACAACCTGTTATGTTTCAGATGCATGGGACTTTGGGAGACAAGAAGGTTCCCTAAAACGCTGAAGAATGCAAAATATACAGGTTCTGCCACTGAACCATATCGATCCAATTCCCCAACGTGCGGCCAGTGTTGCACCATCAGTTGTAAGCCGTGTGAAACCGATTGGACCTGAGCTGTTCCACCTAGGCTGTATCCGCTCTGGCCCCTCCAGCTGGGTCTATAGAACTGATGGGAAATGTGGAGGCTGCATGGCTGCAATCTGGTAGACGTGAAGTTTCATCAAAAGCCAAAGATGTCATCTTCGCACACACACACACACACACACACACACACACACACACACACACACGCACGCACGCACGCACGCACGCACGCACGCACGCACACGCACACATGCACGCACACGCACGCACGCATGCACACACATACACGCATGCACGCGCGCACACACACACACGCACGCACACACACAGAGGCGCGCTCGCTCGCACGCACACACGCACGCACGCACACACACGCACACACGCATGCACGCACGCACACGCACGCACACGCGTGCACGCACGCACACACACACACGCACGCACACTCACAGAGGCGCGCTCGCTCGCACGCACGCACGCACGCACACACACGCACATACACACACACGTATGCACGCACGCACACGCACACGCGCGCCCACACATACACACAGGCGCGCGCACGCACGCACGCACGTACACAGACACACATACATTCGCGTGCGCACGTGTGCTCATGCGGACGTGCACGCGCCTTGCGCGCGTAGGCACACACGCATATACACAACACATTCACACACACACACACACACACACACACACACACACACACACACACACACACACACACACACACACACACACACACACACGCACGCACACACACACACACACACGCACGCACGCACGCACGCACGCACACACACACACACACACACACACACACACACACACACATGTCATGCTGAGTTTCTTTATCCTGAATTAGAAGAAGCTGTTCTTTGTGTTTGCTTGATAAGTGGAAGTCCAATGCTACTTTAAAAACAATAGAAGAAAAACAGACTTTCCTGAATCACTCAGTTGAAACGAAAACAGTGCGTAACTGATACCAAATGAGGACTATAAATCGAAGGTGTCTATTTCTTTTTTTTTATGGTTTCAAACTGTAATTATATCAAATATTCTGAAACCTCATGACATGTTGAAAAATGTTTATATGTATCTCATATGGGAATTCATAATCAGTGTAGCTATTGTGATTACTGTAATAAGTATCATCTGTACAGCGTAGTAACTATGCTGTGATCCAAAAACAGTATTGTAGAAGTTGTCAAAATACTCTTTGTTTTTCTGCTTCAATTAAAATTTGTAAACCAATTCACAGAAAAAAAGCCTGTACGATAAAGAAAACGAACAAAAAAAAACATGTTTCAACAAATGACCCCAACACGCCAGTAGAGACCGGTCATCCAGACGAACATGGCCAGTACCCGCGTGTCTGCTCACTGAGGGAGACGCAATGAGAATTAAAAGGCCCGAGGTTCAAATTCGCCCTGTCTTCAATTCCTCACGGTCTCTGCTCATGCAGACAGTGACAGTAGTGTCCCTGTACTCGTGCTCTTTAGCCCCTGGGGAAGGGAAGCGACTCGTCCATCATGGCCGTAACCTGGGCAGAGTTTGGTCAGATAGGCGCGAGTGTTACAATGTCAGGAAGCAAGTGTCGTCGTGTGCTGTTAACAAAGGATAGAGGATTTGTGCGCATGGTCTTGAAGATCCAGGAACCCGTCTTTAGCACTGCATCACCTTTTGGTGATCAGGCTGCAGTAGTGGAGGTGGTAGTAGTACTAGTGGTGGTGGTAGTAGTAGTAGTACAGCAGCAGCAAGATCAATAGCGGCAGCAGCAGCAGCAGCGCAGCAGTAGTAGTAGTAGTAGTAGTAATACTAATAGTAGTCGTAGTAGTAGTAGTAGTAGTAGTAGTTGTAGTTGTTGTTGTGTTGTTGTGCTGCTGCTGCTGCTGCTGCTGCTGTTGCTGCTGTAGTTGTTGTTGTATTGTTGTTGTTGTTGTCGTTGTTGTTAATGTTGTGGTAGTTAGCAGTAGTGTTTTTCAAGGTCTGCAGGCCCCTACTTAAAATCGTAGTAGTAGTAGTAGTAGTAGTAGTAGTATAGAAGTAGTAGCAGCAGCAGCAGCAGTCGTAGAAACTGTAGAGGTATAGCCATGTTCGCAAGATGGGTTAATGTTTGCTTTGCAAATCACGAATTTACATTGCACAACGCAGTTATCTTGATGGAATAAAACCTGTTTAATCTTAAATGTTTCATTTGTGTCCGCCGTTCCTGTCCTATCGTTTAGTGTCAAAAATCAAACTCTGACATCAGTTATGTGGCTAAAAGATGTCACTGTGACCTATTCTAAGAAAGTTTTAATGGTATCCACATTTCGCCATGGTTTTGCTGTTGATGTTGCAAGTTTATTGTCAGAACAAAACTAAACGACATAAAAACTCTTTTTATGACATGTTTCTAGTGTCTCGTTCTAGCAATAACTTCCTCTGCGTGTTCCATCTTATCATCTACAAGCTTTTTTATGTTTGTGAAAAAATATACAATAAAACTACCACCAAAAATCTGACGCAGCTGATATTCTGAATAGTGCACACACACACACACACACACACACACACACACACACACATGCACACATGCACACAGAGCGGAGTACGTTTGCACATTGTTGGCGGCTAGTTCCACTTGAGAACTGGAATCTGACAAACGAGACAAAACACAACCGTTGGAGATTAGTGTTACCTGCACTAAAACTTTGGAACCATTTCTTAATATATGAATTCTTCTCGAAAAAAGAAATACGCATCATCATCATCATCATTTCTTCTTCTTTTCTTTCTTGTTTCTTCTGGTTCTGGTTCTTCTTCTTCTTCTTCGTCGTCGTCGTCGTCGTCGTCATCGTTACCGTCGTCGCCGTCGCCGTCGTCTTCTTCTGCTTCTTCTTCTTCCTCATAACTTGTTCGATTAAAAGTCAACACTACCACAATATGAACAGCAAACAACAACAACAACTCCAAACACGGCCCCTGACCAGTATTACCGTGTGGACAGTTTATGCATCGGCAGGTCGGCAGCAAAGCACGTGACGCCACATTCTGATAAGACTCCTTGACACGTGTTCTGTCCAGTGTAAGGCAGGGACGAACAGCATCTTTCTCCAGCATCAAAGGGGCATCTACATCGGGAAATCACCCACACTTTGTGCATCAGCTGCAGCCCATGCAGAATAGTTTAAGAGATGGCAAGTTGGAAATGTGGGCCCAAACACACCCCGAACGGCTTCTACGAAGGATACAGCTGACTTTTTCTGTTTTTTATATCTACATGCACGCAAGAGGCAAAAGGGCAAAAGGCAGTTGGGGTGGAGACCGCGGGCATGTTAAGGAGTGGGGTGAAATGAATCCCCATGGCAACAGCTCATAGTCTTTATTTTACTTGATAATTTGATCCGTTTCTGTTTGAAAAATATGCTTTTTGTGTCATTTCCTTACAATGCTTTTCATCGTATTTTTTATATTTAGAAAGTGTCTTATGCGTTGAAAACATTTTCTAGTCTTCAAGTAAGGATATTTCCAGTGTGTTAGGGATTGTTTCCCCGTTTTTTTTTAGACAGCTCTTTATTACATGTGTATTTTCACTATGTGGTTAACAATCAAAGTCAAAACAGGTTTGAAGAATTCTCAAAAAAAGTCATTATTTAGTTTGATAAGTCATACAGTGTGCTGTCTTCGTAAAAGACCAGGGGGACGAAACTGAATCATCTAAGTTCTTTTTTTCTTTAACTACTTCCTATATCTTAATACTTAAAAATACTGAGTAAATTGCTATTCACTCTTTAATTTGGAGAAAGTAAAAGACTAAGACGGAATGATGTTGTGAGAGAATCAATCTACAAACATAGTCGAAAAGCTATAAATAAACCAAACGAACCACCATCTTGCAGAAATCGAGATTCTGTAGTTGGAATGTGCCTGCATTATGGGAGATCACGCCATGTCCTCATCAGGATGTGTGCAGGTATTTTTGTCCACCTTAATGAGCAAAAGTTTGAACCAGTCTTTCCTCTTAATTTTCTTGCACGCTCCCTTCCTCTATTCTTGGACTGAACATACACATAACTTTTTTTCTTGGAGCTCAGTAGATCTTTGTCATCCTCCTCCTCCTCCTTCTGAGTTTGACTAGTAAGTCCAGTAGGGCGGTGTACGGGAAAGGAGTGGGGTATAAAACTCTGTTGAAGCCTCTAGGTCCAAGCTGATAGTCATTGCCTGGAGTCTTGTCACGACAAGGGCTTTATCCCACGCTGTGCTCATGACCAAGTTCGTATTGTAGGCATCTAAACTTTTGATTGATCTGTGATGCATTTAGAATCAGCTGTGGCTCTTTTTTCTGAAGGGTAAATCGCTGAATTACAAACAGGTGTACATATACAAAGTTTGGGGCATATCTGTCAGAGCTCCAAGCAATTCTTCCTGTCTACGAGAGAGAGAGAGA
The DNA here is from genome assembly GCA_016801955.1 of Conus betulinus. Classification (NCBI taxonomy): domain Eukaryota; kingdom Metazoa; phylum Mollusca; class Gastropoda; order Neogastropoda; family Conidae; genus Conus; species Conus betulinus. The sequence continues at coordinate 23,185 of JADBJO010012250.1, forward strand.
GAGAGAGAGAGAGAGAGAGAGAGAGAGAGAGAGAGAGAGAGAGAGATTTTATTGCCATTAGCAAATAAGTCCTGTTGGCAAGGATTAATAGACAGTTGTTGGATTAATTGACAACAATAAAGACATGCAGTTGAAAGAAAAAGAACTCACGCCAATTTCAGAAATATTTCATATCTACATACACATAAAAACGTGAACAACATCCGTCCCCCTAACGCACACACACACACACACACACACACACACACACACACACACACACACACACACACACACACACACACACAACCTTGAACACGCAACGTGCATACACATGCACGCATGCATATATAATGCATTTATATATATATATATATATATATATATATATATATATATATATATATATGTATGTGTGTATGTATGTATGTATGTATGTATGTATGTATGTATGTATGTGTGTGTGTGTGTGTGTGTGTGTGTGTGTGTGTGTGTGTGTGTGTGTGTGTGTGTGTGTGTGTGTGTGTGTGTGTGTGTGTGTGTCGTCGTCGTTATTATCATCATCGTCTTCGTCCTTGTAGCACGTTTGATTTATTTCACACACACACACACACACACACACACACACACACACACACACACACACACACACACACACACACACACACACACACACACACACACACACACACTCACGGCCTCTGACTCGATCGATAGAATCAAGCGGACACTTCTTGCATTGACGGGTCAGCAGCAAAGCATGTGACGCTTCATTCCACTAAGACTCAGAGTCCTTTGAACATTGCTCCATCCAATGCCTGGCCAAGACGACAGCTTCCTAGTCCACCATCAAAAGGGAATCTGCATGGAGGAATCACCCCCAGTGTGTGCGTCGTTAGCAGCCCATGCAGAATAGTTTATGAGGTGGGAGGTTAGAAACGTGGGTTGTAAACACTACCTAATGGTTTCCACTCAGGATAAATCTGCTTTTTTCTGTTTTTTTTTTTTTTTTTTAATGTCTACATGCATGTGAAGGCCAAAAGGAGGAGACGCAGATGGGGGCGAAGGGCGTGGAGATGGACACGGATGGAGTGAAAAGAATCAATGGCGATGACAAATGGCTTTTATTTCATGCCATAATTTGAACAGTTTATATTTGAAAAAAAAAAGTATTTTTGTAGCATTTTCTTGATGTCTTTATCTTTCCAAGTGTGGTACCTTTTTAAAACATTTTTTTTATTTTAAAGGCAGGATATTCAAAGTGTGTTAGGAATTGTTGCCTGGTAGAGACAGCGACTTATTACATGTGCATGCAATTCACTGTGCAGAAAGCAATCAGCCTCAGCAGGTTGTAAGAATTCGACTAAAGTAAATGATCGTCTCTATTTTGAAGCAGGTACTCAGAGTACTGCCCTGGTAGAAGACCTACGATGCAATTGAGTCACATCTTTCTACTTCATTTTACATAACCGCTTTCTATTTCTTTTTTTACTGTAAAATACTATGTGGGCTGGTTTTTTTTTTCTTGAATCTGGGGATCAAACAAAGAAATAAACACATTTTAAGATGGAATGACAGTGAGAGAATTTCACTGTCGATAGACTGTTCTGGAGAACATCTTTCTGAAACAGGTTTGGATCAGTATATTGCAATAACAGTTATTTCCAGTATCCAGCCTTGGTTACATTAGTCCAAAACACATTTCCAGACAATTATACGTTCGTTGATTCCGGCTGCGCAGCGTGGACAGGAACAAAATTCGTGAAGGGCCGATCTGACTGCACGAAGTAGGAATTCTCCTCCTAGAGCAGAGAAAAGAAAAGACCCTTACGTAGGT
>JADBJO010012250.1:30000-42500 GCA_016801955.1 Conus betulinus
ACACGACATCAAACATATGAAATTCATGGCCTTGGGGAAATTCCAAAGTGTTAACTTCACATATACAACATAAGAATCCTACCTCATTGCCAGACTGGGGACCCTCTGTCCATATCAACATCAAGAAGAGCCAGAAACAGCACATCAACTAATGCCTGCAGAACACACAGACACAGCATGCTGCTATCATCTCACCATCTGCCTGTAGTACAGTTCACACAGAATCACACGCGTCTACCCCCTTCCGCCATTATCCTTGCCTTATATCCTCCTTTCATTTTTTTTCCCTCTGTAAGGAAGTCTATATCAATTCCTCTGCCAAACATGTATGTGTGTATCTATGCTTGCATTAATATATATCTCTTCTTTTTCTAAAGAAATATGAAAAGAGGCAGGCACAAACGTGGACGAACAGAAACAAAGACTAGTAACCTCGATTTGATTGAAACGAAAATAAATATCAAATGAGGAGGGAACAGGGTATTTGGGCAAGCTCGGAACATCCTTTTTTGTGACGTTTCCTTGTTTGTTCTGTGTGCTCTGTGCTGTCATATGTGCTAGGCGATTCGGTGTCGTAAGCAGCATTCCTTTGGAGTTATGGGCGTATATTTGTTTCATTGTAGGTGCAAGAGTTTATGCTACCTGTTTCTTGTTTACTGTTACCTGACTCATTTCATATTTACTCTCGTTTCAATCAAATCGAGGTTACCAGGGATTGTTTCTGTTCGTCCATCTACTTGTCTGACTTTATTCAAGATCAAAACGGCTGTGCCAATCCTAAATGAATGTTAATTTGTATTCGTATTTCTCCAGTTGTTGCTGCTGTGTAGATGTGTCCGGTACAGAGTATATGGGCATGCTTGGAACATCCATATTTGAGAATGTTCCTTGTTTGTTCTGTGTGCTCTGTGCTGTCATATCTGCTACGTGATTCGGTAGCGTAAGCAGCATTCTTCTGGAGTTATGGACGTGTATTTGTTTCATTGTAGGAGCAAGTGTTACCGCACATGTTTTGTTGCATTTTTTTCTGTTTGATTGGTCATTTTCCAGTAATAGAGCGAACATATGACAACAGTTACAATTTTAACAATAGTTAAAGCAATATGACTGGATGATTCTGCAGTCGATTGATTGACAGCTAAAGTAACTTTAGCCACTTCAAGGCAGCTCCACCAAAACCACTGGTCCTAGACAGGGTGGGAGACAAAAAGAACACAGGAGTAAGAAGGAGATGGAGCAGGCACATTAAGGGACGGGGGGGGGGGGGGGGGGGGGGATGATAAACACAGCAAGGGAAATTACTCACGATCCAGTCTGGCAAAGTGACGACAGATGGCGTTATTAATGGCGGAAAGGGGCCACGTTGTGCCAGATTGAGTGTCGAGACGTGTAACTGTCAAGGTCTGTCTGCGGTGCTTACCATGCCCCCTTGTCTGGCAGTCCCCCCCCTCTTCTCCATTCTTCCAGGTTCCCTTTTCGTCAGTTTCTTATGGATCTCTAGCCCCATCCCCTTCATTTCCACATTCCCTGTCTTCCTTCCTTTCAGAGTACAGTCAAGCCCTGTCTGAGAGCTCCCTCTGTGCCTTACCACATTAATCATCTTCTGCTACAGCTACGACACAATGCCTTGAGAGGAATTTTCATGCCACATAATTATACACCTCTACACCCCAATCACCTCTCTCTCTCTCTCTCTCTCTCTCTCTCTCTCTCTCTCCTCTCTCCCCCTCTCTCTCTCTCTCTTTCTTTCTCTATGTCCTGTGCGTGCGTGCGTGCGTGCGTGCCTCTGTGTGGTGTGTGTGTGTGTGTGCGTGTGTGTGTGTGTGTGTGTGTGTGTGTGTGTGTGTGTGTGTGTGTGTGTGTGGTGTGTGCGCGCCCGTCCGTCGTCCGTCTGTCTGTGTATCTGTCTGTCCCGTCTGTCTGTCTGTCTGTCTGTCTACTCTTTCTCCCCTGTCTGTCTCTCTCTGTCTCTCTCTGTTTTGCAAATTAGTAGTTGTATCAAGGGGATCTGTGACGTCAGAACTGAGCTGTTTTTTCCTCACCCACAAGTCACAGTCGGGGTATAGTCTCTGTTTTTACATTCAGTGCACGTACATGTGTGTGTGTGTGTGTGTGTGTGTGTGTGTGGTGTGTGTGTGTGTGTGTGTGTGTGTGTGTGTGTGTGTGCTGGTGTGTGTCCGTGCATGCGTGCGTGCGTGTGAGCGTGAGTGCGTGCGTGAGAGAGAGAGAGAGAGAGAGAGAGAGAGAGAGAGAGAGAGAGAGAGAGAGGGAGAGAGAGACAGACAGACAGAGAAGGAGGGACAGAGAGAGAGAGGGGAGAGAGAGAGAGAGAGAGAGAGAGAGAGAGAGAGAGAGAGGAGGGGAGAGAGAGAGAGATGGAGGAGAGAGAGAGCAGACACACACACACACATACATAAAGACGGACGACGGAAAGACAGAAAACACACACACACACACACACACACACACACACACCACACACACACACACACACACACACACAGAGAGAGAGAGAGAGAGAGAGGAGAGAGAGGAGAGAGGAGAGAGAGAGAGAGAGAGGGGTGAGCACTGGGTTGCATTTGGATTTAGCTGGCATCGCCTTACCCCTAGCAGGTTCATTGCACACAGTGTACTCATTTAGATTTTAACGCCCCAAAACAGACCTTTGGAGCACTGGGATGTACAAGACATGGTGCTATGTTGCCCACCATTTCCTGCGTTTTTTTCTTCAGCAGATTGGCAAGTCCGTTGAAGAAACAACGCAGCAAATAGTCGGCCAAATAGTACCGTCCCACAAGGAAATGCTTCTCCCTCCACTCCCCTCCCCGCCCCCGACTCAGCCACTATACCTTATCCTCTTATCACCGTTCTCCGCCATCGCCGACAATAATCATACAGAGACAGGAAGCCACAATAACCCATCCGGTTCGATGATCTAAACACTGATTCTACATCTAAACTGAATATACATCCTACATCTAAACACTGATTCTACATTGAAGATTTACTTCCATACCAAATCAAACCGAGTTTACCTGTATTTGTTACTATTTGTCAGTGTGCGTGTGCGTGTTTGACTATATGCAAGATAAAAAAAGGCTGTGCCAGTCTTGAATAAATATTAGTTTATGTTCGTTCCTTTCTCCAGTTATTGTTGTTGTCCGGGTGTGGCAGGTACAGGGTATATTGGCAAGCTTGGAACATCCTTTTTTTGGGGGGGTGGGGGGGGGGGGGGGGGGGGGGGGGAGGGGGATGGGTGGGGGTACGGGTGGAAATGTCTCCTTGTTTGTTCTGTGTGCTCTGTGTTGTCATTATTGCCAGGCGACTTAGTGTCGTAAAACAATTTTCGTTTGGAGTTATAGGCATCTATTTATTTTATCAAGGGGGCAAGAGTTACCTTACTTTTGTTGTTATTGACTGTGTACTGTTCTCTGCCTCTTTTAAGATTTCCCTTCATGGCACGTGAAATTATAGGAGACCAGCCCCATTATGCCCGACTTTAAAACGTAGACTGTAACAGTTTTCGACAGTCTGTGTGAAAGCGAGGAGACAGTGCTTCCTCCTCGACAAGGTGCAGAAACTGTCACCTTTCGTTCTCAGCACACGTTAGGCCTGACTCGTTACTCAGTGCTGAAACACGCTGAGGCTTGATTTTCTTCGTTTTTAAGTCCTGCATAGTGTTTAGAGTCTACCATTGAATGATTAATGGTTTTCAGGCCAGAATTGGAAACGAAAAGGGGCGGAAGAAAATGTGTTGGAGTTGGGGGCTGCTGGGAAATATGGTGAATACTATCATATCACTTCATCTGTTTTTCTTGCTTTTGTTATGAGTCAGGTTGATGAAGCCTAGAATTAGGTCGACAAGATGCAATGTACTATTTCAGCACATCTCTTTTCAGTGCCAAGATGACTACGTGCTCGAAACTATGCATGGCAGAGAAAAAAACACTGGCTGTAGCAATGGTCATGCATTGATATGCTAGTATTTTTTTCCATTTGAAAACCAAACAGTGATGAAAACATCAAACAGCACAAAAGTAAAAATACATCATAATCGTCATCGTCATCATCATCATCATCATCATCATCATCATCATCATCATCATCATCACCACCACCACCATCTTCATCATCATCTTCATCATGTTTTGATACGATGCTGTGCCAAAAGTTGTTGGTTCCTCTTCTGATGATCAAAATATCCACTGATGTCTTCTGAAGTCCTAAACAGCCTGTGAGGAGGAGGGACAAGCATATAATTCAGCACATCAGTTTACATACAGCAACGTAGAAAAACCGTTGGATTTGCAAAATCACCATTAAAAAGCCCTTATATCTGTACTTTGTCCTTGAATCAATTCGATAAATAATTTGAGCGATCTGATTTAAGACAAATCAGTAATATATTATCGAAACAGAATCGCTCTCTCACTCATAATGTTTAACTTTATTCCTGTGTTGTTTGAGATTTGATCATCTCTTCTTTGTTTAGTAACAACTGGACGATGGGATTTCTGTCTCGATGAAATTTAAAAAAAAAGTTGTACACTTTTAATTCCACTGTTACGGTTGTACACAGTTTGGACACTGCTACAACCGAAAACATTTCTGTAAATCGCCTATTGACCGGTACACAAACATGTAGCATTTCTGTAAAATCGCCTACTGACCGGTACACAAACATGTAGCATTTCTGTAAATCGCCTACTGACCGGTACACAAACATGTAGCATTTCTGTAAATCGCCTACTGACCGGTACACAAACATGTAGCATTTCTGTAAATCGCCTACTGACCGGTACACAAACATGTAGCACTACCTTATTACAGCATCCCTACAGCGGAAAGAAATCGGCGGAAGAGTACCTAGAAAGCAGGGGGACGTCACTCAGGAGTGAGTCAGAATGGCGACGGATGGCATTAGAAATGACGGACAGGGGCCACCTTGCGCAGCGTGAGTGGCGAGACGTGTACCTGTCAAGGTTTGTCAAGGAGTTCACCATGTTCTCTGCTCCCCGTTATAACCGAACCCGATTTGCATAATCATCTCTTCCGCAAGTTTCACACGTATCCATCTCATAAACCTCCTTTCCTTTTACATTCTTCAGTTGCCCGTTTCCTTTAGCTCTTTTCCTGCCCCACTGCGCGACCCCCACTTCTATACAACACACACACACACACACACACACACACACAGACACACACACACACACACACACACACACACACACACACACAGACACACACACACACACACACACACACACAGACACACACAGACACACACACACACACACACACAGACACACACACACACACACACACACACACACACACACACACACAGACACACACACACCACACACACACACACACACACACAGACACACACACAGACACACACAGACACACACACACACACACACACAGACACACACACGTGCGCACACACACACACACACACACACACACACACACACACACACACACACACACACACACACACACACACACACACACACACACACACACACACACACACACACACACACACACACACACACACACTTTTTTGTATGTTGTTTATTTTGTCTTCTAACAATACACACAGACACACATACATGTATTATCTAAAATCACCAGCGTAGACGAATTCCTGTAAACATATTAAGCGACCAATCATCCCTTCAGAAATCCAGACTGTTCCAGTCGGGTATTGACAGCATCATGAGAAATGACACCATGCCCCTCTCAGCATGTGTGGCGTTATTTACGTTCACGTTAATGAAGAAACTTCGATCCATTCTTGCCTTCTGATTTTCTTGCGCAGCTACCTTTCCTCTATTTTGGGACTGAACTTACAAATAACTTTCGTGTGTGAACTCGAAGACTTATGTCTGTCATCACCCCCCCCCCACACACACACACACACACACACACACACCACACACACACACACACCTCCCTCACTTTGAGTTTGACTTGTAAGTCCTTTTAGGGGGGTGAGGTAAGGGGTGGTGTAAAAGTCTTTGTTGAAGTCTTACACTCAGAATGGATGCTCATTGTCACGTCCATTGCTTAATTTCACACGGTGCCCATCACGAAGTGTATCTGACAGCCAGTGAAGCTTTCGATCGATCTGTGACCATTAGGATTAACTGTAGCTGGGCGGCAACCTACGAAAGTGGAAACGGCTGAATCAGGGACATGTTTCAGTGTAGTTTATACACGAAACACGAACAGAACAAAGATCAGGCAGTTAAACCACCGCTCCGGACAATTTGTTTTGTTTTTATGTCTGGTTTAAGCCACACTAATTCTAAGGAAGTATTTTTAGGAGAAAAATGATTGATTCCAGATACCTTCTGCTTTAAAAAAAGCTGGTTGGGTCTTTCTTTAACTATATAACTTAGACCTTTTCCTTACCTTGTGACAACTGTGACAGGGCAATAAAAACCATAACAAATCTTAATCACAATGATAGTGGCTGCGCACACACAGACAGACAGACAGACACACACACACACACGCACGCACCCACGCACACACTATGCCTTCTTCAAGAGTGCAGCCAAATTTCTTTCCATGCATGTGAACAAACTTCTAAAGCCGCTAATGTGAAAAAACCAAGATAGCTTCTACCATTTGTACTTAATGATGCACATACCCTATTCTGACCATCATATTTCTTTGTTGACAAGAGGTCTTGTAAAATGGTCCCAAGATTCCAGCACCAGTCAGAGTGCTCTCCGACAGTGTGATTGTCTCCCTTGCCAGCTTGGTTCGCGAGCGGAACTGACCTTCCTTTCACTTGAAATCAAGCAACAAATAATGCCTTGAAGTACACTTCTCTGAACTTCAGTTGTGCTAGACTTTCTGAGTAATTAATCTTATCGGATGTTTCACACACACACACACACACACACACACACACACACACACACACACGCACGCACTCACTCACACACACACAGAGAGAGAGAGAGAGAGAGAGAGAGGAGAGAGAGAGAGAGAGAGAGAGAGGATGAAAAAAGCATGGAAATTTACAGGGAAAAACGTAGGAAAAAATCACATAAAATGATTACTTAAAGTTTTTTTTTCTACTTTGCGCTGATAATACAGAAATTGTAGTGAATTGCAATGCCATGATAAAATAGGGATTTTGTTGAAATGCTATCAGAACAGCTCACAGCGGTATATAGTAAACTATAAAACTGAAGTCAATGAAGATTTTACGACAGACTAGGAATGACTAACACAAACAGGGTGTTTTAGATTTGAAGGTTTAACATCTCGACGATGGCTGAGTAATACAAAATGGGTTTCTGTTTTGTTCTAGACACATGAACCACATTGCTGACACTGAATTACGGCTCCCGCTGCAACAACAACAACAACAACAACAACAACTATTGCTACTACTACTACTACTACTACTACTACTACTACTACTACTACTTTTGCTGCTGCTGCTGTTGCTGATATTGCTACAACTAGTTTCAACAACCACAACTATTGCGACTTCATTGTGAAGAACAAAAACAAGAACAGTAACAACAAGAATTACAAGAACAAGGACAACAACAACAATAAGAACAAGAACAAGAACAACAGCAAACTACTACTACTACTACTACTACTACTACTACTATTGTTTCAACAACAGCACGAACAGGAGGACGAGAAGAGAAGAGAAGAAGAACGACAAACAGCAACAGCAAATAGTACTGCTGCTGCTTCTGCTGCTGCTATTACTATTTCTACTTTTACTACTACTACTACTACTACTACTACTACTACTACTACCCCTTTCACTGCCAAAGGCGCCGTTTGGCGACGATGTGTGTCACCGCCAAAGGCGCCATTTGGCGACCAGCTGGGGTTACCTATCTCCCAAGATTCTCACTCTCTAATCTCATGAGACAGAAAGCCAGATAGAAATGTCACAGTTGGGTGATTTCCTGACCTGTGCTCACAGCCATTTTGCTTCATCAGAGCCCTGTTCAGTTAAGTGTTCTTTATCAGTTTATTCCGATTGTTTTTTCCATTCACAATGACGTCACAACCAAGAACTTCAGGTACTCAGCCTCAATGTACTTTTACCACAGATCAGGTGCCGGAAATATTGAAAAGACGGTCATCTGATACTGAATAAGATAAAGAACACCCAGATTGTGAGCAGCAAACATCTGGTTACTTGAAGGGGGGGGGGGGGGGGGGGGGGGGGGGGGGGGGGGGGGCTTGACTGACTTATCACAGTGGCTGACTGTTGGAAGCGTGCCAACTGGCTGAGAAGTGATCAGTGCGTCACGCGCACACATACACACATAAGAGGCCCTTAAACAAGCTTAGTGCTGCTGGCTCTGGGCCAACTTTTTGTGCCTGTCACTCAGTGAGAGAGGCCTAATGGTGGGTGAGTAGCAGCCACGAGATAATGAATGAACTGCAAGCCCAGCTGGCGAAGGGGGCATGGCTGACTGACTGACACGTGTCAGAGGTTTGCTGCATAGATGGTTTGGAGTGGTGAGCTCACTCGTAGAGCTATCAGAAGTCATCTTCAGGTTATAGCGACCCACAGGCAAGTGATTGACAGTTTTCATAGAAAATATTGCTTTGAACAGTGAGAGTGAAAGGGATGTATGTGTATGTGCATGTGTGTGTGTGTGTGTGTGTGTGTGTGTGTGTCCCTTTTTCTTTCTTTCATGTGTGTACAAGTGGGGCATAAGTGTGTGTGTGTGTGTGTGTGTGTGTGTGTGTGTGTGTGTGTGTGTGTGTGTTCCCTTCTCTTTTTCTTTCTTTCATGTGTGTGCCAGTGGAGTGTAAGCAGTTTGTTATATGTGTGTGTGTGTGTGTGTTTGTGTGTGTGTGTGTGTGTGTGTGTGTGTGTGTGTGTGTGTGTGTGTGTGTGTGTGTGTGTGTGTGTGTGTGTGTGTGTGTGTGTGTGTGTGTGTGTGTGTGTGTGTGTGTGTGTGTGTGTGTGTGTGTGTGTGTGTGGTTTCTTTTCTGCATAACCTCATTAGTCATATCACTAAGTATTCCTCTGAATGTTGTTTCGGGAGTGCTGGTGAACAAGGATGATTTTCAACCTGTGGACTTCTTCCAGCTCTTTTTTCTGCTCTTGGGGTATATTGATTTGTTGCTTTTTTTTTTTTTCATTTTTCTGTTGGATATTACATACTTTCTGGTCTTTATTTTGTGAGTGGAGCATTTTTCCTTCTTTGTTCAGAGTTTGATTGCATGCTTTCTTCTCTTTTATGCTGACACTAAAGATAGCATTCAATTTTTTATTTTGGATTTTTTTTTGCACTGGAGATTACCAACACTTTGAAATTGTTGTTGTCTCACCATTACTAACATTCTATAATTTAACAAAACTACAATTTATTTCCTCCATTTCCCCCCAAAAACAGCATGAGAATTGGTTGTTTAGTTCCAGAGATATCCGCATTTTGCACATGATGGTATGAAATAAGAGATTTTCTGAAAAAAATGGCTGGCGATGGGGATTTATGCAAAATAGAATGTCTGGCAGTGAAAGGGGCTACTACTACTACTACTACTACTGCCACTACCACTACTATTACTACTACTACTACTACTACTACTATGGCGATGATGACGTTGACAACGTATGATCACCCCCAAACAATAAGTTAACAAGTTGGCAAGTGATGGAGTGCTAAAAACGGGGCTCTCGGTCAAGTCAGACAGGTGATGCGCACAGTTCCTCCATCCATTGTTAACAGCACGCAACACTTCCTTCCTGACACTGTAACACTCACGCCTCTCTGGTCACGACTCTGCCCAGCTGACGGCCATGATGGACGAGTCGCTTCTCTTGCCCATGGGTATAATAGAACACGTGCAGGAAAAATACTGGCACTTTCTGCATGAGCAGCCGACTGGTCCTTCCTGTGGGTTGAGGTCATATGTTGGACCACAGATTGTGTGTGTGTGTGTGTGTGTGTGTGTGTGTGTGTGTGTGTGTGTGTGTGTGTGTGTGTGTTCAGGCCTTTTCTGAAAACTGGTTTTAATGATTTCCATTCAGGTAGATTAACTGCTTCTTTTGCATTAAGTTTACTAATCAATACAGACCCTTGATATAAACGCTGTACAGAAGATAACCGTTATCTTAATCATGATAATGAAAATGCAGGTTAAACCTGATTATTCCACTTGTAAATGTTCATAACGGCTTTTTTTGATCAGTCAGGGATATTTTGCAACATTCAGATTTGAAACTGAATTGAAGCAATAGGTATCCTTGTACAATAGTCCTAATCTGCCTGAAACCATACTTTTTTTTTTACATGGGCTTTATGTTCTAGTAAAGTTGAGGAAGAACAATCTGTAACATGTTATATCGTAAAAAGCTTATTAGGAGTGCCAAACTATTGACATAAGTAGAGGTTTTTTTTTTTTTTTTTTTTTTTTTTTTTTGCTGTCCAACCTCTGCGCCACCTCAGAGGCAGTGCACCCACGCCGCTCATTCCGACACCCCGTCCACAGCCACAGCCCGGTTGGCCCCGCCGCAGCCCCGGCACCGGGCAATCCACAGGGAGCAGCCAATGTCGAGTCGTCAAGAGGCAACCCACCGGAGGAGACACTGCACTGCTGCCGAGTCACTTCAGTGGTGTTCAGTGGCGCCTGTTCTGATATAACATACGCAGGACACCACCTACTAAGCCCCCTACTGACGACAATAATTGCTTAGTCGCGGAGCCGGCGCGAGTGAGCTCTCCCTCCGGAGGGCGCCACCACGTCCGTCCAACGACAGCCCCCATGGACTCGCCGGTACCGGTGACCCCAACGGAACCAAACCAAGGGCACAGACGTGGAGAGGACATCGAAATTGAGGTCACCATGAGAGCAGGGCATGAAGGGCCACAGAATTTGAGACTTTTTTTTTTATGCTGATCGATGAGAATGAGGATGATTAAGATGATGCTACGGGTTTCCATTTCGGTCTGAGACTACATGACAGGGCTGTTGTACTCTACGTTTTCTTTCATAATATATCCCAGCGTCAACCAGGCCGAGAGAGGCACAGGCACCTGCAGTGTTGGTCAGGAAATTTGAGCAACACTCTCAGAAACTCATCCATTAAGTGGATGAAACTCGACTGTATAGTCCCAGTCTTCCCAACTGAGCCCCCGCAGCAGCAAACTCAACTCTGGGTAGGAGCCGGTCGTGGCAGAAAAACCCACATGACTTCTGATGGGATTCGAACTCACGACCTCCCAGCCGGGAGTCCGCGACGCTAACCACTTCGCCACGGCGGCTGGTATAAGTAGAGTTTTCCTATTTAAACAAGGTTTAAAGGGTTCCTTTAGCCTATTGGCAGTACGGACGATGGACTATCAGAGTTTCACCATGCCTAGAGCATAGCATGATAGTAGGATGAGCCCACTATTCTCCTTTGTCCGCTTTTTACCTTCCCTTAATTGAATCAGGTTCCCATTTACTGCTTATTCCGGATTAAGAATAAAGGTGCAAATTTAACATAATGCTTTTTGGTGATAACATGTTGGCAGCTTTTTTTAAGGGTTTGATGACACCTTTTTAATTAGCAGATTCTGAAACCCAGCCATACATCCCCCCGCCCCCTTCCCCATCCCGCTATGTACCTTTAAACAACCTAAGGGACCGAAACTGGATACAACTCAGGTCAACCACAAAAAGTTCAGTCTACAGTATTTCACACAACTTACAGCTAATGGTTCAACATTGGCAACACATAGGGGGGTTGGATCGGTATGTTACAGCAACAGGACCAATACAGTTCCCTTTCTTGGCATTTCAAAGATCCTCCTTGTACATCCACAGGGTCCCGTGCAGTTAAGACCTGATCAGGCATACAAGTTTAACACTGACACAAACTAGAGAACAGGGCTCTGGTACGTGTTTGTCCGGAGATCATCCCCATGATGTTCTGAGGCTTTTCCAGTCTGAAATGGTACTCCCATCTTCTGGAAAATTTGTACTCGACATGTTGTGATTTGTGTCACCCTCCTTGTTTCTGTGTCCTCCATCGCCCCCTTCTCCCCTCCTATGCTTTCTGTCTACAGAATCTTTCCCTAGGATTTTTTTGCCTTAATAGTGTGTTTCCCACCAACTTCTCTCTGTTTCATCAGCTGTCTCATTTTCCCTGTTGCCTCAGTGTCATTATAACCACGCCATTTAGTAGGACTCATCACAATGAAAGTCATCCTGTTGACGACTCTGTACCGGCATTCCACATGGAGCAGTGGAGTCGTCCTAAGGAATCCACCAGAGGAGACGCTACTGCTGTCAGATAACTTTGATTATGTTCGGTGGTGTGTGAACCGATCTAACTGCCCACTCTACCCACTATGCCTTTACCTGTTGAAAATAACTACTATGTAAAGGAGCCGGGGTGAAAAATTTACCCCATTGAAAGGGGCCACTGCATTCATTTATTGTCAGACCTCAAAATTTGTTGATACTAAAGACTTCTTCTGACAAGAGTTCACCGTCGA
>JADBJO010012250.1:52500-55000 GCA_016801955.1 Conus betulinus
ATGGACGAGTCGCTTTTCTTCCCCAGTGGCAAAAGAGCACGTGTACGGGGAGATCACTGGCACTTTCCGCATGAGCAGCGACCGAGAGGGATTTAAGACATGGCGGTTTTGAACCCTGGGCCATTTAAACTCTCATTGCTTCTCTCTCAGTGAGCAGACTTGAAGGTACGGCCATCGTCGTCTGGCTGATTAGTCTCCAGTGTTGGTTGAAGTCATATATTGGAACATAGATTTTTGTGCACAAACCTTTTCCTGATAAGCGATTTTTGTTCAGATAGAGAAACGCTGGTTTCGTCTTTTCCTTAGCGATAACTTTTCAATATACAGCAAAGTTGTAAGAGTCGGGTACATGACACTGGTAACAGTCATTATGATAATAACAATGCTGGTTATGCTTGATGATTCACATGTGGGATAGTAGTCGTAGATGTATACTATGATCTTACGATTGCTCTAGATTTTTTTTTGTTGTATTCAGTTTTGAAACTGGACGGGAAGCAGTACAGTAGACACCTTGTGTGTTGATAATCCTGATTTCACCAAAGAGATACTTTTTTATCAGCTCTGTCGTCTAGTGCAGATTAGAATATAAATTAAAAAAAGAAAAAAAATTATTCTTTTTAAAGCGTATTAAGAGTACAAAGCCATTAGAATGACTAGCATTTCTTGTGTAGCAGAAGGGGGGAAAGTCACAATAACTGCGACAAAAGCAACAACAACCATTACAACTTCTACTACTACTTCGACTACTACTACTACTACTACTACTACTATACGACGACGACGACGACGACGACGACGACGACGACGACGACAAAGACAACGACGACGACGATGGCAACGTATGATCACCCGAAACGGAAGCTTAAACAAATTCGCAGGTAATGTATTGCTGAAGACGGGGATTCTTAATCTGCCATGGATGTACACAGTTCCTCCATCCATTATGAACAGCATGCGACACTTCCTTCCTGACACTGTAACACACGCCTCTCTGCCCAGGTTATGGCCATGATGGACGAGTCGCTTCCCTTGCCAAACGGCAAAAGAGCAACGTGGAGGGGGGGGGGGGGAAGGGGGGGGGGGGAGATTACTGGCACTTTCTGCATGAACAGAAACTGAGAGGGATTTAAGAGATGGCTGGTTTGAACCTCGGGTCATTAAACTCTCATTGCTTCTCCCTCAGTGATCAGACTCGAAAGCACTGGCCATCTTCGTCTGGCTGCTTGGTCTCTTCAGCGGGTTTAGGTCATGTAGATCATAGGCTTTTTTTGTTTGGGGTACAGATTTTTTTCTGTTAACTGGCTATGATTTTTGTACATAGAGAAATGTTTACTTCTTTTTGTTTTCCTTTTTATATAGTTTTTATATAGTTTATCACTCAAAACAAAGCCTAACCGTAAAACGTCAAACAGACGGCAATGATAGCAGACATGATAATGAAAGTGTTGGTTATGCTTGATCATCCCCACACGGGACACTCGTAAATGTTCACCACAATCTTTTGATCGCTTGCGGATATTTCGTTGCATTCACTTTCGAAATCGAACGACAGCAATACAGTAGACATATTGTGTTAATTGTCTAATTTCGCTCAGGTTGTACTTTTTCTTTTAATCTGCTCTGTGTTATAGTGAAGCTTGGTGGACTTTTTCTGATCCGAAGTAAAGCTGTAATTTTAAACGCTATTCAGAGTGCGAAACTATCACAATGGATATCATTTTCTTATGTAGGATTAGGGAAAAGGACACACAATATACATGACGCTTTTTGGCGTGAACGCAGCATGTTCATTACGGTTTTTATGAAACCTTTTTAACTGGCGGACTGTGAAAACTAAGCATCCAGCTACCTTTCCCATTCGCTGTCTTCTTCTACACGACCTGAGGGGCATGAACGGATACAGCACAGGTCGACCACAAAAAGCTCAGCTCCAAACTGTTTCACCCAGCTTACAGATATGGTTCACCACTTGCAGCCTGTCGGAGAATGGATGAATATTTTACAATAGCAGAAACAATACATTGTCCTTCTTTGGCATTTTCAATAACCTATTTTGCTTCCAGGATTCCAGGCAACTGGAAGCATTTTGAAAAAAAAAAAAACATTTATTCGCATTTATTACTTGACAGGGACACGAAAGAAAAAAGCGACAACGTGGGATTTTCCTGCCCTAACCAGCTCCTATCCAGAGCTAGGCTTGCTACGGTCTCAAATACAGTAGTAAGACTGGGACCAGACAGTCGGGTTCTGCCTACTTTTCATACGTCTTTATGTGATGCTCTTTTTTTTTACCAACACTGCAGGCGTCTGTGTTTGCAGGCCACATTCATTTCGCGCCCACTTCGAGAAATGTTTGTTCGGTTTCATTGACTTGAATGCTGGTTTTCCTGCCTGAAGAAAACCAAAGAGGCCGAAACGCGTCGCACTTTGTACTGTAATTTGCTTGTCTTTTTCGTTCGGTGGATTCATGAAATTTTTTTTTCCACCACTAATTTGA
>JADBJO010012250.1:57500-59285 GCA_016801955.1 Conus betulinus
ACCTACACCACTACTACTACTACTACTACTACTACTACTACTACTACTACTACTACTACTAGAACTGCTGCTGCTAAATGCTGCAGCTGCTGCTTATTACGCTCTGATCACCCTAAACCGACGGTCAACGAATTGACAAGTGATTTATTGCTAAAAACAGGATCCTCAATCCGACAGGCGATGCGCACAGTCCCTCTATCCACGGTTAACAGCATGTCGCCCTTCCCTCCTGGCACCGTAAGGCACACGCCGTTCTGACCGCTGCCCTGCCCACCTCACAGCTATGATGGACGAGTTGTTTCTTCACTTCTCCGGCGTCACAAGAGCACCCCGTACAGGAAAACTACTGGCATTTTTCTGCATGGGCAGCAACCGAGAGGGGTTTAAGAGATGGCGGGTTTGAGCCTCGGGCCATTAAATTCTCATTTCTTTCTCCCCCTGCGAGCAGATTTGAAGGTACTGGTCATTTTCGCCTGGCTGGCTGGTCTCTGGCTGTCGGAGAGGTCAAATGTGGTCACAAGAATTGTATCCCTTTCTGTAAAATGGCTCCTAATTTTCCTTCACACAGAGACATAATCTGTACTTCTTTTGCATAAGGATTATCCCTGAACATATATGATAGATGAACAGCTGAGCTGATTATAACAGACAGTTATTATTATGATGAAAATAGTGCTTGAACACGAGCATTTCCAAGTAACATGTTCCGTACTAAAGTTTAATATAGACAGTTTTGTTACTACAGTAATAATTGCACAAAACTGTTAACGGTGCCAAACCATACGAAACAATATTTTCTAATAAAGAATGAAGAAAGGGGGAAGTATGCATGACATCTTTTTTGTTCAAAAAGTTTCTTTTAGCCTTTGATAAAACTTGTACTTATTAGTAGGTTGAGAAAACGTTGTCTACACAGTCTGAGAGGCATGAACGTATACAACTTGGGTGAATCAGTTTCACTCACTTATACCTAGTGGTCCAACACTGGCGGCACTTTTGGGATTGGATCGACATGTTTTAGAGGCAGGACCTATACGTTTTCCTTCTGTGGCATTCTACAGAATCTCATTGTCTCTCAAGGTCCTTCTCAGCTAAGACCTAGCCTGTCATACAGCTTTGATACTGAGCCAAACAGCTAGAGAGGGCTTTGGAATCTTTTTGGCAAGAGAATCCCTCTGTGAGACAGAAATAGTATCGCCACGTTCCTCGCAAAGTGTGTGTTTAGACATTTTTGCTTGTTTGTTTATACCATCATCTTTGTTTCTCCATTCATTTTCCTTTCATTTATCTTGACCTTTGTTCATTCAGAATTTCTGTCTGATCAAACCACCTAGCTTTTGTTTCCCGCCAACCCTGTATAGTTGTGTCTTGTCTCTCTCTGATCTTTGTTTTAGGTTGCTGTCTCAATCTCCATGCCCTCCCTGTGGCATTACTGTCACGCCGCTGATTCTGTTTGTGGTCAATGTTTTTGGCGCCCAAGAAAAGCTGGGATCCTTCGCGGAATTTAGGGCTGTGATCCCACTTTCATGTTGTTTTTCTCACACCGTGGGTGGACGATTCTTTTTATATCCTCTGATGAGAAGTACAGCGGAAATGTCAATCCGTGTAGGACATTTCAGGTTCCTGTTTGCACACGACTGTGGCTGTGCTTCATTTCACTGGTCCTTCCACCCTCACCCCCCCCCCCCCCCTCCAAGGACGAGGCTGCTTGTGCACATGTGTGGAGATGTTTAGTTAGAATTATACTCAAATGAGTCTATGCGATCGGCTCAGATATGATCAGTA
>JADBJO010012251.1:2500-35000 GCA_016801955.1 Conus betulinus
ATCAAAGCCTGCGTGTAAGCGATACAATGTCTAATATTTTGTTAATTTCTGAGCGACTGAGGTGGTGCATTATTTCTAGTATTAAACGCATTGCTACAAAAGTTGCTCGATCTATGTCCACACTCTCCGTGGATTTTTTTAATTCGATTCCATGAAGCCTTTTTCCAAGAAACCTGTACATTTCCGCCACAGAAAGTTGATATCTCAGTTCTATGGCACCACTTAAATAATCTGCGCTTTAGTTTGCCACTGTATTTGCCCATTCATTACCACAAAACCACAGCTGGCAGTGCACCCAGCAAAAAGTAAAACTTGTTCCAAGTAGTATGAACTGATGTTCAGGTAGGCGTACTTCTCCAATCATATTAGATTTTTTTTGCTCATTCTTTGAATTGCAAAGCAGACATCGCACCATCCATACACAAAAGAATTGAAAAGATGGTAGATTTTTTCGATTTTGAATGCTGGTATCACGAAGGCGGCCCTTGCATAGTGGTTATTGAGCAGTGAACCATCTCTGTATACTTAAGATAATTAGGATAGATTTTTCTGGATGCTTGATTTCATGACAATAGTAACGATGTTTGGATTAAATGTATATATATATATATATATACCCAAGTCAGTTTGGAAGTAAGGAACATGTTGCAAAATTTTGTCGTATCATGCATGAAACTCAGTGGCAGTATCTTCTTATCAAACACTGGCAGTTCCTTTGTACTAGGGCTATTGAATTTGCTGTGCTGCGGGAGATCATAAAGCAAAATGTTAGACAAAATCAGAGGTAAGTTCACATCCAGTATTCTAAAACTGAATATGCA
The DNA here is from genome assembly GCA_016801955.1 of Conus betulinus. Lineage (NCBI taxonomy): Eukaryota > Metazoa > Mollusca > Gastropoda > Neogastropoda > Conidae > Conus > Conus betulinus. The sequence goes on from JADBJO010012251.1 coordinate 3,322, forward strand.
TTTTCTACCGCATTTTTTTTTCTTCCATTGAGAAGGCTTTCAATGAAGTAATAAAAATTTCCTGATAACCCTATACTTTTCAGTGTGTATGACAATTTACAGTGGCGTGCTTGGTCATGACTATGTGTCGTGTGTCTAATGTCGAAAAAGGTGGCAGAACATTTTTTTCTCGGTGAACACAGAGTTAACATGTGTTTTCAGTTTAATAAGTAAATGACCGATTGTCGATTTCATTTTTTGGACGGTCTGCTTGGTTTGATGGTTTTTATTGCCTTTTGTACAACAACGTGGTTTTGGCATTTAATTTTTTTTTTCAGCGTAAGTTTTTCGTCAGGTAATGCCGTGTGTGTGTGTGTGTGTGTGTGTGTGTGTGTGTGTGTGTGTGTGTGTGTGTGTGTGGTTGTGTGTGTGTGTGTGTGTGTGTGTGTGTGTGTGTGTGTGTGTGTGTGTGTGTGTGTGTGTTCGGCATGATCAAGCCTTTCACCAAAAGCTTGAGACATTCATCACGGAAGTGATACACAAATGTATTGTCCTCATACATATGTTTAACTTTTGTGGCCTACAACTGTTGTAACCTACCTTCCACTTCATAAAAATATCACTCGTCTTAGTGTACTTTAGCTTGCCCCCTCTTTTATAGCCCACGATTACATCGAAACCCCATGGTTTTCATTCTTAGGCATCAGAAAAGAAATGTATACAATTCAAGAAGACAGAAACAGGCTCAAACATTACTGGCAGCAAGACAGAATACAAGTAAGCATTTACAAGTGCAGAGTTATATCTTTTTTTAATACACAATACGAAGTTGTCGACAAAATTTGTTCTATGCGAACGTCACAAATAAAAGGCGTGAAGAAATATTAATGCTTAATACACTCCTGATGCTTACATTGCGCTCTGTTTAGTGCGTGAGATTAATTTGTGTTTTGTTAGCCAAGGTAGAATGTCATTTAAGAAGGAATTTTACTAGTTATTTTTCATATCCCTATATTTGAGAGCCACTGATAATTGTTGCGTTAAATTGTCTGAGGTTAACATGTCATTTGATCGATAATCTTAACTTTTTATATCTGCTGTGTGTGTGTGTGTGTGTGTGTGTGTGTGTGTGTGTGTGTGTGTGTGTGTGTGTGTGTGTGTGAAAAAAGTGTCAAATATTCCCGATTATTTTGCCGAGCTTTAAAAACAAAGCAAAAAACAAAACAAAACGAAAAACAAAAAAAAACCCCCCTTATTTCTAATTATCATCTCCGCCCATCGCTAATAACAGTATCTTTTGGTGTACAAAACTGATTTATTGTCGTGAGAACCTGCATGGATGTCCGAAACACATTGTGAACCTGCTCCAATCTCCCTACTCTCCTTGAAAAGCTGACCAGCCAACAGATGATTCAACAGTTGTTTGGGTTTTTTTTTTCTTTCGTTGTTCATAGTTGTAAATTATTTAACAATACAGTCGTACTTATCCTCCCTTTATTTTAGTTTATTTATTCATGTTTTTATTTATTTATTCATTTATTTTTAATTGTTGGGCTGCCGTTGAGGCGGAAACGGAATGCGTAAGAGCGACGTTCCATGTCGGAATCGGTATCAGAGTCCACATGGTACAGCATGGTGCTGACCCTATAAATTTCAGGTTAGGCCAGGCCGGCGCATTCACTTCTGCTACGACTCGTAAGCTGAGCAGACGCAAGCAGAGAATGACTTCGACGGGAAAGATGAAGGCGGGGGCACGTCGTCTGAAGACTCTCGATCCAAGCGTAAGTTTTGATTTATCGAAACATTGAATTTCAGTATCTGTGTGAAATTTTATTTGATTCCGTGTTTGTAAGGCCAACTTGTAATCGGATATATTTTTTTAACTCTCAGTCGTGTTGACTGTTCTGTGTGACCAGCTGTAGAAGTTGAGAAATTGTATTAGTCAGTTTCATGCGATCAGAATTGTTTCGCAGTTTGTGTCCTATTTTGCAAGGTTTATCAAAACCTCTTCAACTCATTTTAATGTCGTTTTTAACCTACTACCACCAGTTTCATTTCACATTAATGGGATTTGCCTCCGTTAGTGTAGATATGACAGACGAAAAATCAAAATGGCGGAGGCTCGCAGGGAAATAACTTTCGGTGCCAAAGATGTAAAACTAGGTCGAACGAACGTTGGAAGTTTTGAGTTGAAAAATTGCTAACAGTGTTTCAGTTGAATATTTATCTAACATGGTTTGGACGCGAGTTTTGTGACGAATGCACAGATTTGAGGAATGTTTCAAACATTCACATTTCTGTCGACACGTGGTTTTATTTTCCATGTGTTCATGTTGAAAACAAAGGCTGCAAGAGGCCAAGCGTTACGGTTATGTTGGTGGGTGACCAGCTATATTATCTGATAAACGGGCTCCATTTACGGTTTCTAACGTTTGTATTTTTCTGATTTGCTTTTAATGCGACTACGAGCAAGATCTTCTACCGTTTGGTTGGCTTTATGTGATTTCCTCGGCGCATTCAAAGCCAGTATACACAACACGTAACACCACCTATGCTCATACTATGGCGTCGACTGCTATGTCAATTCAAAACGAGGATGTGTGAACTTTCTACAAATAGTCTGTAAGTCTGCTAACAAGTGTTTCAACGCAGACCTGATTCCTCCCCCCCCCCCCCCCCCCCCCCCCCCTTTTTTTTTTTTTTTTTTTTTTTTATTAAATTACTAGTAAGCATGTTTGATCGGAAAGTCGAAAATGTCATATATGCAGTCAGTTGACTGCTCTGTATGGCAGTGGCCAACGGTTTAGCTTGAAAGAAACCCCAGATGCATCGTGTTTTGTCCTCTTTCTTTTTGAAAATCGGCTTTAGTTTCCGCATCAGTGATCACGCTTTCAAAGTAAGATAGCTGAATCTTAATTAGCAAGTGTTTATGAAGTGCAATAGTTCCACCACATGAGCCCCCCACCCTCCCCACCCACCCACCCACTCACACACACACACACACACACATCCCTCCTTCCTCACCTACAGAATGTACCTGACATAGAAGAGACACATCTGAAAGTTGTCAAATATTCCAAAGGGCTGATGTATCATTCCTTTGTCTTTTTTTTTTCTTTAAGAAAAAAAAATAATAGGCCATTCCTTGGGTTTGTTTTCTAAAGTTACTTTTTTTTTCAAGTAATAAAAGGTCCTAATCAAATCGTCAGTGACTCAAATGGGAAAGAAGCTCATTTTTCCCAAGTAAGATAAGATGATCAACTGACAGAAAAAGTTTTTTCTCATTCAACTTAGTAATCTTTAATCGCAGGGAGGAGGGGGAGGGGGGGGAGGGTTTAATGTAGCCAGAAATTTATTTTGTGCAGTTTTACAATAAAGCTCTTTAAATGTTTTTTACCTTTTTGTTTTCAGGCATCCAAATTAAAAATTCAAAAAAAAAAAAAAAAAAAAAAAAAAAAGGTCTGAAACTTTAAAGCGATGTGTAATGAAAATACTGTGAAATAACGAGAGATGAGCCATCCAAAAAAGGAAAAAAAGTGATTTCGAACTGTAAGACTTTTGTGTGTGTGTGTGTGTGTGTGTGTGTGTGTGTGTGTGTGTGAATATATTTGTGCGAAATTTGAAAAACAATCAAGGAAACTTGTTTGGTTTATGGCGCTATTTCGTAATTCAAACCGTAAAGAAAAGTGATTTGTGAAAAAAAAAAATTTCTCCAGAGCTGAAACCTCTTGGACCCCCCCCCCCCCCCACACACACACACACACACACACCACACACACCCACACACACACACACACACACACACAACCCCCTAAAGTGTAGGAGACCATAGTTTCCATGATTTTTTTATTTACTTTGAAAATATTTCATTCAATAAAATATTTCACTCACTCTTTGGCCTTTGGTGAGATTCCCCCTTTTTTCCCGCCTTTTATTTCCCTTATTTTATTTCCTTTGAACTTATCCATGTGATCACCTTTGCAGGCATTCAAGACACAGCTTTTGCCAAAGTTGAAATGCATGTTCTCTTTTTCCCCTCCCCCCACCCCCCTCCCCTCCCCCATCTTTTACAACAATTCTGTTCATTTTGTTTTTACTGTCGATTTTTGCTTTACTTTCATTTCATGCCTGTATGTTCTCATTCTTTTATTACAAAATGACTGACGTAGTATATTGTACAAGTTGTGCTCCTTAATCATCGTCACACGCTGTTTACACTCTTCGTCTTAATTTTTAAATGTAGAACTACCATGAAATTATAATATTTTGGGGGAAAAATCCATCAGTTGGTATGAACATGGTTTGTACGCTCCTCGACGCAGCTTTTGCCAAAGTTGAAATGCACGTTCTCTTTTCCCTTCCCTCCCTCCCCCCTCCCCCAGCTTTTACAACAATTCTGTTCATTTTTGCTTTACTGTCGATTTTTGCTTTACTTTCACTTTATGCCAGTATGTTCTCTTTCTTTTATAACAAAATGACTGACGTAGTATATTGTACAAGTTGTGCTCCTTTATCATCGTCTCACGCTGTTTACACTCTTCTTCTTCATTTTAAAAAGTAGAACTACTATGAAATTTACAATATTGGGGGGGGGGGGGGGGGGGGGGGGGGATCCATCAGTTGGTATGAACATGGTTTGTACACTCCTTGACGCAGCTTTTGCCAAAGTTGAAATGCATGTTCTCTTTTTCCTCCCCCCCTGCCCCCCCCTCCCCTCCCCCAGCTTTTACAACAATTCTGTTCATTTTTGCTTTACTGTCGATTTTTGCTTTACTTTCATTTCATGCCTGTATCTTGTCTTTCTTTTATAACAAAATGACCGACATAGTATATTGTACAAGTTGTGCTCCTTTATCATCGTCACACGCTTTTTTACACTCTTCTTCTTCATTTGAAAAAGTAGAACTACCATGAAATTATAATATTGGGAAAAAAAATCCATCAGTTCGTATGAACATGGTTTGTACACTCCTTGAAACTCCTTGAATTCTGACAGCGAATTTCAAGGCCTTGAAAACCTTTGAAAATAAATAAAATGTGGTTCTGTTGACCAAACCACCTTGAAAACCCTAGAAAATCAAGCCATCAGCTCCAAAAATTTTTAATGTGGCAAAAAGAAATGGCAGTTTGATTTTTCTGCGTTGAGGTTAATGAAAAATTATTTGAAAATTTCTTTTGCAAACGTTGTCGCGATCCTGGTTTATTATCCGCTATATAACCAGGGGAGATGATTTGTAACTTGATCAATTTTGGTGAAGTTGCAAATTATCTCCCTTGGTTAATAGACGACAATCCAGGATCACAACGATGTTTGTAGAATTTTTTTTCCATCAACCTGAATGCAGAAAAATCAAACTGCCATTTATTTTTTCAACTTTTACGCAAGTATTGTAGCCTTGAAATAAAACAACCCTTGTAAACTCTTTGAATTTTGTTCTTGGGAGTCTGTAGAACCCTGTGTGGAGAAAAAAGTAACAAAAGTCATATGATTCTGTTGTTTACAAAGATGCTCTTAACATATATTTCCTAGGGGAAATGTACTACTGTATCCCTTTCATACCCCCCTTCCTCCACCACTACTTCAATGGCAGATGAAGTGAATGTTAGCTGGTTATTCAATGTTAGGAAAGAAAAAAAACAGTGTGTTTACTTTAAAACAGAGTTCAGCGGGAGAGGAGATATAGGTTTGTTGGTTGTCAGTTTTTCTATTTCTCTGGCTTTATGTCTTTCAAGGGAAAAAAATTTTGTGAGCTTTTCTTGAATAACTTTTTAAAGAAAAATTGTTAGCAAGTCTGTTCATGAGGAAAAATGAAGTCATTTTCTCACCAGGGCAAGTCTAATTGATAGATATAACGAGTTACTTGCCACTTATTTTTTTTAGACAAGGTACAAAAATTTGAAGGATGATGGAAAAACACACACACACACACACACACACACACACACACACACACACACACACACACACACACACACCACACACCTACCTGTCATTATTTTTGTTAATGTGGAATGTACATTCTACAGATACCAATTAGAAGTTAGAACTAGTAATGCTTAGTGCCAGTCTTCATCGTAAAATCTAAAATCTCAAACTAAAGGAATAATTTTACATATTTGATAAGATGTATGTATACGGTATATGTATATATATATATATATATATATATATATATATATATATATATATAGAGAGAGAGAGAGAGAGAGAGAGAGAGAGAGAGAGAGAGAGACACACACACACACACACACACACACACACACACACACACACACACACACATCACAACGATTTACACCAACATATCATCAAATTATTTTGATTCAACCAACGGACTTACTAGTCTCAAACACGCACGTGCGCCCGCATTTGTGTGTGCGTGCGCACACACACTAGCACACACACACACACACACACACACACACACACACACATACACACACACACACACACACACACACACACATATGCACACTCACACACACATACGGCGGTGACTACCATCAACAACTGTGAGATTCAACCAATGAATCTCCAAGTTGATTTAGTTCCACTGGTGCCTACACATGTGAAACAAAGAGCTGGTTACCATGTGGTTAATGCATAACTTCCATTCTAAATCATATTCAGTTTCCCAAAACTGCCCTTTGTACCCACAGCCCAAACTTGGCAAGCCAGGACCGATGCTTCAAGTGTTTACTTAGACTGTCATAGCCAACAAAATGTAAGCCATCTAATAGGTAGAAGAAGCTTTCCTGAATGTGTTCATCCCTCAGGCCAAGCACAGCTGAATGGTTATCGTAACCTACCTGCAGGCCGATGGTCACTGAACAGCAGTGGTCACACCTGCCACAACTGCCAGTTCTCAAGCCCACTGTAGAACCGAGGAAATGGCTGTTGGTGGAGGCTGGATGCCTTCCTCACCCAGAAGCAGCTGGTCGATAAGTACTTGTCACCACCTTCCTGGACATGAGAATTACTTCCTAGTTACTCTCCCTCTTTTAGTATCCGACCCGGGGTGCAGGAGTTTGCACCTTGAAGGACCCAGGGAAACTAATCTCAGCACAAGCAAAATTACCCTTAGTTTGCTTTAAGGACTGGAGAACGTTTTGGCCGACTGGTGACAGGTTTTTTTTTTTTTTTTTTTTTTTTGTTGAATATTCACGATTTTTTTTTCCCAAAGCTTCCAATGAAACTGTATTTTTTGTGAGCATCCATTTGTCTTCTAATGAGTTAAATCTGAAAAGGATATTGTACAGCTCTAGAATTTTATCTAGTTGAATTGGTTTGGGGAAAGTGCAAGTTGCTGTACGTATGGTATTTATTTGTATTTATTTAGTTTGAGAAAGAGTGATTAAAACTAGGAGGAAAATAATAAATGTCCAATGTTTTCTATTTTCTTTTCTATTTACTACTTCTCAAGCTTCAGATTTTCATTAACTCTCAAGATCAGATGGTGTGTTAGGTGTCCTGTGTTACAAGCATATGTGACATGATTTCTCAAAATCATCATCTGTACATCAGCTGTACAGTTGTGTATCAACAAGTGAACTAGATATGCCTGTCTGTCAGTTGCAAATATTAGGTATGTGCCGTTGAATACAGGGGTGGGAGACCTTCCGTACTGACACGGAATTCCATATTATAGCAAATGTTTCTTTTGTTTTGTTTTTTGTTTTTTTTTTTTTTTCCGTGTGCGTGTTCCAATTCAGGTTTTCGCTCCACTCGTATTTGAAACCCGCCATCTTGTTTTCAATGCGTGAAGACCATATCATCATGCTTTATATTTAAATTTGTCAAAAATAGAGCTGATTAACGATGGAGCAGAGGCATGAAAGGTCGACAATGACCTGGAGAAAACAAATGGAGAAATGAATGGATGGATGAGATGGACGAATTGAATCGTCTGTTCCGAAAATGGCTGCGGAAAACAAATGAAGTGGGCGCTGCTTGGTGTATACTGTGCAGTCAGAAGCTTGTATACAAGTCAAATGGACAAAAGTTGATCTCAAAGTGCATTCCCAGGAGATGAAACATCTGAAGAGATTGAATGTGCTGACACACTCATCAACTGTTCCTGCTGCTGCTCCAGTAATGGCTCCAGTGTCTAATTTTTTGTGTGTGTTTTTTGTTGTTTTTTGCTGTCCCAGCCTCTGCGCCACCTCAGAGGCAGTGCACCCACTCCGTTTATTCCGACACCTTATCCACAGCTGCAGCCCGGTCAGCCCTGCTGCAGGCCCAGCACCGGCAATCCACAGGGAGCAGTCAGTGTCAAGTTGTCAAGAGGCTATCCACCGGAGGAGACACTGCACTACTGCTGAGTTACTTTGGTGGTGTTAGGTGGCGCCAGTTCTGATCTAACATTTGCAGGACACCCACCCACTAAGCCCCCTACTGACAACAATAATTGCTTAGTCGCGGAGCTGGCGTGAGTGAGCTCTCCCAAAGGGCGCCACCACATCCATCCAACGACAACCCCCATGGACTCGCCGATACCGGTGACCCCCGACGGAACCAGCCAAGACCACAGACGTGAAGAGGACATCGAAATGGAGGTCACCATGAGAGCAGGGCATGAAGGGGCACAGAATTTGAGACTTTTTTATGCTGATTGATGAGAATGAGGATGATTAAGATGATGCTACAGATTTCCATTTCAGTCTGAGACTACATGACAGGGCTGTACTCTACACTTCCTTTCATAATATATCCGGGCGTCAACCAGGCCCGAGAGATACAGGCACCTGCAGTGTTGGTGAAGAAATTTGAGCAACACTCTCAGAAACATATCCATTAAGTGGATGAAACTAGACTGTGTGGTCCAAGCCTTCCCAACCGAGTCAGCAGCAAACTCAATTCTGGGTTGGAGCCGGTCGTGGCAGAAAAACCCACATGACTCTGATGGGATTCGAACCCACGACCTCCCAACCGGGAGTCCGCAACGCCAACCACTGTGCCACGGCGGCTGGTCCGGTGTCTAAAGTTGATTCTCTACTGGATATCAAGAATTGGATATAATCAGTTGATTTTTATTTCCAAGACTTGTCTCTCTGCTGTTATTGATTTCCATTTTCAGGACTTAACCCACTGCAGCTCGTAGTTTTCAAGACTTGCCTCTCGGCTAACACTGATTTTCATTTTAAAGACTGACCTTGCTGCAGTCACTGACTTCTGTTTCCAAGACTCTCCCCAGTGTTGGTTAAAAAAAATCCGATCCCACTGATTTCTGTTTCTGAGAATCGCCCCACTGTAGTCATCTAAAAGCTGACCCCACTGCTGTCACTGACTTCTGCTACCATGATTTGCCTCACTGCAGCCACCGATTTCCAGTTCTGTATTCACCTTGCTGCTTTGGCTGATAGACTTTTTCAAGTTCACTCATTGCAGCCACTGATTTTCTTCTCAAGAGTTGTTCAGTGGGGTTACTGATTTATTGTTTCCAGGTTCATCCACTCTAACCATTGACTTTCATTTTTCAGATGCCACAGTGCCACCAGCCACAGATTTCTGTTGTAAGACTTGGCCCACTGTAGCTTTTGATTGTGCTCAGACAGTGTTTGTTCCAATCCAGTGCTAGTGCAGACATTGACTCTGCTGAATTTAAGCCATGTAAGACTTAAAAAAAAAAGGAAAAAAAGAAAACAGGAATCCTCATTACTGCACTTTTAAATAGATTAAGTGATTAAAATTTTGGCCGCTATCTTCTATTAAGATCACTAGTGAGTAATATTTATACATTGCATCCGGTTTTGTTTTGATGGTTTACTGAATTAAATATGTATTCTAAGTACCTGCATAACATTTTTTTCAGTTTAATACTTAAGTTGCAAGTCATATTTTTTGTCATATTTGGAGTTAATTATTAACTTTGTTTTCAAGGAGAAGCCACAAAAGTGTCTTGGCAAGACAATTTTCTTCAGCGTGTTGGTGGCAATTGAGCTCCAGACCTCCCAGCAGGGCGTTGTCCCTTCACCGCACCAGGGGCCTAAAGCAGCACACCCCCCCCCCCCTCCCCGGCCATTACAGTATAGCTATGATTTTCTGCTCCCAGCCCTGTGAATAGATGGATTTTTATCAACCAAGTCACAGACATGTCAAGTTTTCAGAAAAATGACTCGTCAAAGAAGAGCTGCTGTCACCAGTCGTGAACATATATGATTCTTTACAGAGATTTGCATTTTATGAGCTGGAGATCTTATTGTGTTAATTGCTATTAAAGACATTATTGAGGAGTCCATTATGTCAGCTTTGATATTTTTTGACATTTTTGTCTGTTGATCTACATCCCTTTGGTTTTTGTTCAATGATTAACGTGTAGCATACAGTAACACAATCTGTGAAGCATGAAGTCAAGTGTTCTGGTTCAGTATGTAGTAAACAACTGGTTTTTGATAGCCGGAAGTTTCCCCTAGATAAGTTGGTTTCCTGTTGATTTATTGCAATTACATGGAGAAGGATGCCACTCGTGTGTCCGAAATAAACTGTTTTCAGTCATTATACTACTGACTTTGCCTGTCAGCTCTGCCTAGAACTCTCTTTGACTATTGTAAAAGCAACTGGTAGCAGTAGAAAACTCGTCTCCTCTTCGATACAGTGTTACAGCTTACAGGTGATATGTTGGGAAGAGTCAAAATCCAGTTGTGATCAGTTCGACAGCCTGGTTTCTTCTGGTATTAATACACTCTTTGAATGGTACGTGACTGGCTGTGGTTAATTTATGGTTATGTGCTTATTGATTTGCTGATCACTATCACTGTGTAATTTGATTTGGTTCAAACGACTGAGACAGAGTTGATGGCTGCAATCTCTTAAACTGACACAGAAATATTTTGCATGTTCATCTGAAATCATTAGAAAGAGAGAAAGTTTGGACACTTTAGGCTCTAGAGAACGATTAAAAAATAAAAAACTTTTTTTGCTTTTTTTTTTCTTTTGTTGTGTTGTTGTTGCTGTTGTCCTCCAAGGTATTGAAATATGTTGATGGTGAATAAGTCAATAGTCTTTATTCCCTATTTTTTCACCAGTCACTACTACAGAAGCAGACCTGCAGAGCAGGGGAGACAAGCTACAATTGCACTATTATCAATGATTGCAAGTGATTATAATTGCCCTTTACTAATTTTTCTTTCCCAAGTTTTTTGCAAATGTTGATGTTTAAAGGGAAGGAAAAAAGAAACAAGCAAACAAACTTTTAGCTTACAGTAAATAATTACAGAAATATCAGAAGTATTGAAAAATAACAGTGATAGCAATCTTCATACCACCATCAATGTTGATAAGAAGGAAGAGCTTTAATTGTAGGACATGAATTATATTATTTCAGATTTTAAAAGCTCTCGCCCCCTTCCAAACGCTTTTTGAAAAAATTCAATAAAGAATGAAAAGCAGTTTGTGAATGGTAATGCAGAGACAGGCTGCAAACTAGCTGAAAAAAAAAAGAGCTCAGAAACATGTGGTCTCGTTTCGTAGGATTCTTTCATCTGTGTCATTTCCTACAGTATTCTGCACGCTTTCCCATATCTTCTCAGCCTCTTTGCCCCTTAAAATGTTACCGTAAGGTTTTTATATTGTCAGGGTTTTGGGTTTGTTTTTTTTTTTCAAGAAAGCTTTTTAATTGCTATTTACAAAAGGAAACAATTTTTCACAATGATTTGAACAGTAACTAGGATGGCTTTTTTTTTTTTTTATATAATTTATTGCCATTTAAAAAGCAAACAGTTTTTTTCAGTACTACTACTACTAGGATGTAAGGTTTAGAGTGAGGTGCTGTCTTTAACTTGGTGCATAATGCTGGTGATTAGAATTCGAGAATCAGAATGAGATTTTGTTCTTTTTCTTCTGATATTTGCATTGTTGGTGTAAACTGGTTCAAGTCTTCTGCAGATGTTTGTGTTGAATATCTGCTAAATGAACATACAACAAAAGGAGAAGCAATGGGAACATTGAGGTTTGTTATAACTATAGAATTGGGGGCAAGGGTAGCATTCAGAATGTTTCTGATCCTTTGGTGTTTGAAATGTGGATGGAGGGAGAGAGGGCATGAGTAGAAAGAACTCGTGGAGAGCGTGGCAGCAGACAGTCCTCAGAAGAGAAGCCCCCTTCAAGCAAGTGTTTCGGCCCTTAAGGGAACCCTTGACACTCTAGGGGGGTTGGGCCACACCCGGTTCATGACTCCGGATGTCCCTCCGCTCCCTCCGCTCGTCCCCATCTCGGGACGAGCCATGGCTGGAATTCGAACCCATGCCCTTCTGGACATGCTAATTTTCCACTTAATGACTCGCGCACTAACCACTGAGCCACTGGGACACCTAATATTTGTAGGAAATTTAAGCCTTATGAAGTTCACTTTTGTTCCTCCTTGACCAGATCCAGCTTGAACACCTCTCTGCTGCTTCTGCCATTGCTTTCAGGGCTCTGGTTTTTTTCCCTCCCTGCAACTGAGAGCTGTTTCATGAGGCTGTATGCAGACGTTCCTACAAACCCCCTAGCTCCAATTTCTGCTGTGAGGGACTTTGACCTGATAGCCTTCTCTCCTCAGGCTGTTTGCCAGATCAGCATACTTTTCATTCTTGTAGATTTGAGCTGCCTCCATTCTGTTCCCCCCTTCAAGCAAGTGTTTCGGCCCTTAACTCCTGACACTCTAGGGGGGTTGGGGCCACACCCGTTCATGACTCCGAATGTCCCTCTGCTGCCCCTTGCATGATAATTATTATCAGAGAGAGGAAAAGAGAAAATGTTCATGAAACTGCAGATGGCTTGCCAGAACTGTTGAGTTCATTTAATCCAAAGATATACTGTCAGAAAGTGTATATAGAGTGAACAGCTTTTTGTTCCAGCGGCCTCCTTTTAGGTGGTTACTTTTAAACTAAAGAGATGCTCTGGACCTAGACATACATCAACATACATGATCCGTCTTCTGGCCGGAATTGGTAGCAACATGCAAACAAAACAAAACGAACAAACAAAAACCAACAGGAAACAAGCTCTAAATGATACTGATTAAAAATAGAGAAAAGTTAATTACTAAACATGAAATTTAAAATGAAATTCATGCTGGCGGACACTCAGCACTGAACAACCATGTAACATTATTCACTTTTGTTGTTCGTTTTTGTTTTTTGCATGATGTTATATTTTCATGCTTTGTCTGTTTTTTGTTTGTTTGATTTTTTTTGCATGATGTCATATTTTCATGCTTTGTCTTGTTTGTTTAGGTATTTCCTGCTGTCTGAGGAGAGGACTCGCAGCTAAAATTGCTGTGTGAAATTTAATATGCAAGTTTGTTGCAATATTTGAAATAGCTGTGTGTATTTGAGCATTCCATGATCGTGATTAGGAGGTTGATTTTCATTACAGAGTTCAAAATAAAGTTTCGGTAACTGTTTATATCTCAACGAAAACAAAAACAAAAATGCTCAGCAGATTTCGATATATGACAGTCGAGGATGAAATTCATGTGTGTCATGAACATATTGCAAAATTTTCCCAGATTTGTGTGTGTTTTTTTTTGTTTGTTTTTTTTTCTTTTTTTTGTTTTGCTAACACTTATTTTCTCAACACTTCTGTGCAACACCAGGTAACAAAATCTGTCGCTCATCATTTATTCTATGATGACTGTTTAATTAGTCCTAGAGATACTGATAGTGCCATGTTACTGATGGAATTTTAAACTTGATAACGGTAGGGTCACGTGCCATGTGAACCAGAAAATGCTTGTGGTCATTAAGAAAAAAATTTTTTTCAGCAGCAGTGGAAACAATGGCACCATGCCAGTCGCCAAGAAAAAAACCTCCAGCTCGTTCAGAGCATAGTGACATCAGTTTGCTGCTGTATGTGGCGGAGGAGATGATGCTGAGAGAACAGCAGGAAGCGAAAAAAATAGCGGAACAGATAGTGGCTGAGAGGAAGGCTGCTAAAGACAAAGGTGCTCCAGCCCCAATGAAAAAAAAGCCAGTTTCAACAACCCAGACGTCAAAAGGTAAGCAATTGTTTTTTTTTGGGTGAAAGGTTACATTTTTTTAGTATGTATTTATGCCTCCAAGTCCTACTTTTTTTTTAAAACTTTCTCTCTGTCTCTGTCTGTCCATCTCTCTCTCAACTATAGAGTTAACTGCCACTTACTAACTTTCTCTCTCCTGTAACCCTCCCATCTCTCTTGCCTCACCATTCCCTTTCTGGAGCAGAGGCACCACACACGGTGCCTATATTTTTTTGATAACGCAAAGATCCCCCCCAACCAAAAATTATGTAGATTTAATTGATAAGAAAAAAAATTGACAGACAATTGCCATGGGTGTCTGGATGATTGATAATATTTTGTACTCGAGAGAGTTTGAGAGAGGAAGGCAGAGAAAGGGAGTTGCGGAGTCAGGTGCCATGTGCAGTGATCACGTGCTGAAGTTAGGAAATCAAAGTCAGTGACAGCTACACCTTGACTGGCACCCAGTAGTGATGAAGATATCTGGAAATGTAATTTCTGCTGAAATGGTGAAGTTCCTGTATGTCTGGGGATATCTGTGACTAGTGAAGGGAAAGCAGAAACATGTAGCGATCTTTCCGTCAAACAATCGTTAAATGTGCCAAAAGTTCATCTTCTAGGTGGTCTAGAAGGCTAACCTTCCTCCATGTTTGTTCAACTAGTCACTTGTTGTGAGTGCCAAGAACTACAGTGCTTGATCACTGCGCATGGCACCTGACTCCGCAACTCCGTTTCTCTGCCTTCCTCTCTCAAACTCTCCCTTTCAGGTGAGCATCGTACATGTGCAGAGCATGCCATCATTGAATTTTGTCTGCTGACAGCTCGGTTTATCACTGTAGTTAGTCAAAGAGGGCAAGTAGAAATTTGAGGGGATGAGTGGATTTTGTGATCTACTTATCCCCGGGACAACTTAAGAATATCGGGCAAATTCTAGTCCTGAAAGTACTTAAATATTTTGTTGAATGATGCGCTGAAATCTGCCATGTAGGGAAAACTTTCAAGCTATTTGCTTTGTGGCCAGGTAAAACAGGAAACTACTAGAACCCCTGTTACATTTTGATTCCTGTGATTTAAGAAATGTTGGTGTCAAATTAAGAAATATTGTTGTTGGAAATTTAGATAATATGGTACCAAAGTACATGGCATGAGTAGAATAAAAAAAACCTACCATATGATGTATTTAAATCTGGCATTCAGTCATATGTTAGTTTTAATTGAACTTGGAGAAAGAAGTTTATAGCCGTCATCCAGAATAAAACTTCATAAAACAAAGGAACTGATTCGGACATTTTTGTTGTTGAAACTTTTCTCTCTCTCTCTCTCTCTCTCTCTCTCTCTCTCTCTCTCTCTCTCTCTCTCTCTCTCTCTTTCCTAGAGTACCAACAAACAGGAAAAATGGTATGGTTGAAAGAATATGAAAGTGGTTTGTAATGTGTTCAGTTTTTTAATAGCGTTTCATGTGTTCTTTGCATTCAGATTAACTGGAACCTTTGTTTATTTTTATTTTTCAGATATCTCTGAAGCACCTGCAAGCTCAGGAGGAGATAGCCATTGATGTGCTACAAGGCTTATCTGATAGAATGCTTCGAGAAGTGTTCTCGATCAAATCAACCTCAAATGATTATACACCACATTTTAGCTACATATGTGCATTCTATGCAGATGGCAGTAAATGCACACAAACGTTCAAAGGATTTAGAGATGAAACTAAGGTGTTTGAACACCTTGAAGCCCACATAAGGGAACACGTCAATGAAGAAGCTAAAAAAGGTAAAATATGGTTTACATCGGTCCATTTTATTATGTTCCATTTTGGCAGGTTTTACAGTTTCTTGGTCAGAGGTAAGTCTTGATATGGCAGTCATCTTTTAAGTTAATTTCGTGCATGTTTTATGGTAAAAACGATTTTCAAAAAAAAGAAAAAAAAGAAAACAATGAAAGGAAAGAGAGAGAACTTTTACTATTTCTTCCCAGTGTGTGTTATTTGTATTTGACACGATGATGTGCACTGGCCGTCTGAAAAGAGATGGAAGCCTTTTCCCTATGCCACAGAAGCCTGAAACTGAAAGGGAAACAATTGCTGACATTTACACCATACAGACATGTTGATTAAAATTGACAATGTTCAGTACAGTATCACATGATCTGAGGCATTTGAAGCCCTGGCAAACGACATTACAAGAAATGTTGCAACCTTGGAAGATGTATAGCTTACCCATTCATTCTGTCTCTGAAAGTGGATCCTCACTGGTTCACGAAAGTTTGCGGTTTCCAACACACTCCAGCACAGTAATCCATCACAACAGCCCTGAAAAAGGAGGTTGTGTTGTATTCTTCAGATTATGTGAAAATAAGCGTGGATATGTCTCCATGTGTTCTTGAGAGATAACATGAAACAAAAAACAACAGCTTCAGCTTCTTCTTTGTGGTCTCATGTCCTATTCTAGACTTGCACAATTTCGTTTCGATGTTAAAAGCAGTGACCCAAATATAGTTTGAGTGTTTTGCATATGCGCATTTGTGCAAATGCACTTCGGAAAGCATAAGATCCTGAACTTTTTTTTCTTTTTTTTAATCAAGTAGAATCCCTTGTAATTCTGTGACTTTGGAGATTTTAAAAAGTTTTAATGCTGCATATTATCACTTCATCACTGTGGCACTGGATCAAAAAATACTTTTATGGCTACATTGCATTTCACATTTCCAAAAACTTTGTAGCTGTGAGGTGGTCATGAGAAATGTAGGCAGCTGGATTTTGGTCAGAAGAAGTAGAGGCAGACTTTTCATAAACTGCTTTAAAATCATTGAAGAATATCTGTGGTCGTCATTTTTATAACGGTTAGTATTGAAAAGTATGTTTGTCTGATTTTCTTGAAGGTTTTAGTTTTTTTCATGCATTTTCAATCATGAATTTCTATGTATCTGCTGTCTGAATTGTGGTTGCAGACATCCTAGGCAGTTTCCTTTTTAAGAGGGTAGGTAAGAGTTTCCACCAAGTAGTCAGTGATGAAGTAAGCAGGCATGCCTACTGTCCCTGACCATCCGGGATTTGTCCCGAAAGTTGATTTTAGAAGCCATTGTCCCGGAAATCCCGGATTTGCAACATGCGTCCCAGAAAAAAAAAATCAGGCGTCCCGGGAAGAAAATCGGGAGTAAAAAGTCTTTCTTATCGTGCTGCACAGAACTGAGCCAAGAATATATCGTCTACTAGAGTGAGTAGTAGACGTAATATGCATGCGCGCAAAAAAAAAAAAAAAAATAAAAACAACCTCGCTTTCACTTTCAAGTCAGAACATGGCGTCGAAGAGGAGACATGATGTCGACACAGAGTCGGATTCTGACTCTTCGGATGGGTCAGAAAGGAGTGAAAAGAAGAAGAAAACGACCATGAAGCGAGTTGTCTTCAAAAAAGAATTCTTAGAAAAGTGGCCTTGTCTACAACAAGGGAGGAAAGGAGTTTCGTTTGCCTTCTGCAAGACGTGTGTGTGTGTGTGTGTGTGTGTGATTTCTCCGTGAAATCTGGCGGCAGAGATATTGTACATAGCGTATATAAAGTAAGCAATCAGTGTTTCTATCTTAACACTGTTCTGTCCCTGATTTTACAGATTTGTCCCCGATTTCTGTCTCTATTGTCTCTGAAAGCAAATTTTGGGGTAGGCATGCCGAGTAAGTATTTGCTGTCCCTTGCAATATACTTCATTTGCATCAGTAACTTGTCCAAGGTTAGAAACGAATCCAAGGAACTGAAGTGCTATTGCAGCGAATTATGTGTGAGGTGGCATGCTGGTAGGAGTAACCAGTGCAGTAAAACATGCCTTTTGTCCAACTCCACTGCTGATGACGTCTTTCAGAATCACTGCAGACTATCTGTTTTTGTCCCATAAAAGTTGGTCATTGAACCCCAGACGTACCAAATGTTCGCTCAGATGAAAAGTGCAAATGAAGCCACATGTACAAAAAGAAATTATCAGGCATGAAATCCGCTTTAATGCCATGGTGGATTTTAACACAAAGCTGCTAGTCCTCCTGAATTTTTCAGGATTTTCCCAGTGACATGTAGTACAAATTGTTCCTCAATTGCAACATTGGAAACCAACAAACAATAAGAGTGGATACATAATGAAAAATTGTTTAACCCTGAAAATGTTGCTATGGTGAGGCTTTGGAGGGGTCTGGGAGTAGGGTTGCTTGCTTGGTTCCATTTTTTTTTTCTTTTGATGAAAAACTGAGTCACAAAGTAAATAATACACGCTGAGCAAACTAGATTTGGAGAGAATGGAGTTAGAAATGGATAAATGCTGCGAAGGATTCTGGTGAAACACAACACTGATATCTTAGAGAAAACAAAGCAGAAGAGATCATCAGTACATACATGCCTACCCCTTACGGAACTTCCATATTTTCTACGGCAATTAACAAAATACGAAATAGCTATGGTGATTAAGGAAATTTATATTTTGGTTACGGTAAAAAGATTTTTCAACACAATTTACTTGAAACGATCACGAGTTAAAGCAGACGATGCTTTTGAAATCAGAAGCAGAACACCGAATGGTAAAAGGGACGTTAAAGCCCCGTCTTCATCAAACAGACAAATAGCGTATGTCTCCAACGGCTTCTGCTATAGAGGGACATTAAACTCAGTTATTTAAGCAAACGATGCTTTTGAAAGCGGAAGTACTAAACCGGATATCGCAAGTAAATGAAGTTTTGAGAAACATGGCGTCTAATACAAAGAGAAAGCGAATGGATGTGCCAACTGGTGATGCCGATGAACCTGCATCAAAAAAAAGCGTCAGCCGTCAAAGAAGTTGCTGGACAAATACAGTGGCAAATTTCCCTTTATTGTGAAATTTGACTCGGACAATTCAAAAGCAAAGTGCGTGATTTGTGACAGCGCGTTTTCTGTAAATAAAAAATGGCGGTAAAGTTTTGTCTTGCTCTGTGCATAGGTTAAGCTGATTATGACACCCTGACCAACTCTTCCACAAACTGTTTCAAAAGAAAAAAAATGAATGCTACTGATTTTGAGTCCGTGCTATTGAAATTTGAAATCAGTGCTACTGAAATTCATTTTTAGGGATAGGCATGTATGTCGGTACAGTCATCTTACTGCCTGTATTCATTAATGAGTCCAACTGGCCCCAGACTGACAGCCAGTCCAGTGGGCAAGTTAATCAACTTTTTAGGTGTGGAAAAATTCAGACAAAATAGGTGGGCTATCATGATCAGAAATATTCGTTTACCTCAGTATCTGCTGACTTGACGGAAAACTTTTCTGTTTTGTAAACAGGGATGCTGTTTTCAACATGCTCAGTGCAGTACCGAGCGAAACTCAGAGGTAAGAGAACTAAACTTCAACTCGTCGTTCTCTCTCTCTCTCTCTCTCTCTCTCTCTCTCTCTCTCTCTCTCTCTCTCTCATATTCACATCCACATACACACATCATCATAATGAATACTTATGTAGCGCCTATTCTCGGCTAGAGACCAAGCTCTAAACGCTTTACAATCCACACTCGTTTACACAACGGGCTGCCTACCTTGTAGTGCCGACTTAAGAGTTGCCAACTGGTGCTTCATTCAGTCGCTTTCCCCATGTCATCCAGTCCATATCATTCAATATCGTTCTCTCAATTTCCTTACTTCCTTCATTCTTGCCATTTCTTACGCAGGGTGCATGCTATGTGTAACGGGTCATCCATAACCAACGGCTAAACTGGCCTTCTCTTCGGAAAGTTGGAGATGGGATTTTACGTGTGTGCAAAGATGTGCGTTTGCACATACTTCTTTCTTGAAAATATTTTGTTTGTTGTTGGTGTTTTGTTTTTCATTTTCTTTATTTTACTGTCAAATCAGGGCGATTATTTGCAGATGGAGGCTGTTCTGCAAAGTGATGCTGTTTAGCATAGATGCTGTGCCGGTCAGGTTGTTTGCTAGGAAAGTGTCACTGTGAGGATTTGTTGTCAGAAAGTTTATAAAGAGTGTGTGAACTGGGCTACTGTATACTAAGAACTATTCTCTGAACATGATATGTCTCTGATGGTTGATTTACTACAGGCTGTTGCATTGTTTCAGAAAAAAAGAAAAAGACCATGGCCTCGGCTAAAAAAGAAAACTGTTCATCTCCTAAAAACACCAAAACAGATACGGCCATGACCATGGAAAACCAAACTTCTAGCCAATCCAATGACAAAGCCTCAAAAAAAAAAGAAAAGTACAAGATGATAAGGAGAACCAAACCTGCTCCATGACTGACAAAGAAAGTGAAACATCTGCCAAGAAAAAGATACGAAGATCTGAATCAAGTGAATCCTCGGAGTCTGGGGTTCCAGTAGAGGTTGAAGTAAAGAAGGAGATCTGTGTTGTGAAGATTCCTTATGCAGATCATTCTTACGCAGCAGTTGCTGAACACCAAAGGCCAGCAACACCCCAAGCCGAGCAGTCTCTCTGACCAATCATTTTGTAGTGGCAGCTTTGAGGAGCCCGGAAGCCAATCAAGAGGCCAAAGTTATTTTGAGTGGCGATCCTTTGGCCACAAAAGAAGAGATAGTATCAGACACTATCGACCAGGAACTCCATGAAGGTGAGTGTGTATGTGTACAGATCTGTCTTGTAATCCAACCTGTTAATATGTACACAAAACCGATTGATTACTACTTAACACTTTATTTCAAGTCTTAGTCTCTGTACTGTAGAGATCTGTATTAAGAATACCTTTTTGACTGGCTAGTCCAAATGACATTCCAGATGCAGTTTGTTCACACACTTTTAGTGTTAACTTGATATTCAAACCAGTTTTCTAAAGTACTTGCTTTTATTGATGTAGTGATATTAGAACAAGTATTTGCACAAACCGCTCAGTTTTCGATCGTTTCTTTAGCGATAGAAGACTGTTCATGGCTAGACATTGTGAAACTCATTTGCTTGAATTTAATTGAATTTTTGGGGGGGGGGGGGGGGGGGGGGGGTGTGTAAAGTTACCTCTAGTTCTGCTGAATCTTCCAAAATGTAGAATGTTGTCTCATCCCATAACCCTTACTCCCCTCCCTTACATACTTTACACACTCGCACTCGCACACATTTTTCTTTTTTTTTTTTTTTTTTTTTTTTTTTTTTTTTTGAGTTCTGCTTTTTTTTCTGTCCCCACTCATAACCAGACTGTCATATACATGTTTAAGTTTACACTCATTGTTTATTATTTCATATCCAATAAATGCTAGATTTTATAGGTTCATTTGATAAGTTTGTTCATATTGCAAGTAAAATGGCAATACTGCTTCTTTTATTTGTTGATAGTATTGTAAATGAAACTTTTTGGTCATGTTCATTGGTTTGAGAATGGGCTATGTAAATAAATAAAAAGGATAAATAGGGATGAAAGACAGGGACACAGGAGGTGGACATACTGTGTTTTGTTTATTATTCCAATTTCATTGAACTGCTTTCAGTTTAGTGTCGGTGTTTAGTAAGCTGGTAACAGCTTCTCAAGTTTAATACTCTATTGATTTTCCCATTTCATTTTCGAACTAATTTTGGTTGATGTTTTCAGTTCTGATTTGATGGTGTCAGTGATTTTATTTTTAAATGTAATCTTAAATTTCCTGACTGTTCAGTACCTTCTTTAGCTGTTGTTTGATTTTCTTTGAAGTGTAATACCATCATTAGATAACAATCGATTTTTTCTTGTAATGTTTTCAGATTCAGCTTGCAAGAAGGAGGTGAAGGCAAAAGGCTTAAATGTGAGGCGGAAGAAGATGGAAGAGATTCCAGAGGAAATAAAAGTAAGCTTGCTTTTTCCCCTCTCCCTAGCTCCTCTTTCCTTTCCACTTTTCTCCATCCCCTTTCTCATAGACTTGTTAGAAAATGTTGGCATCAGTGATACTTTTCCACTCATCACAGTGGTAACATAGATCAGGAAGATATTTTATATCATTGTAGAATCTTTACAAAACAAAGAACTAAAAAGGAAAAATAAACTTCCTTTACAACGATCGATGATTTTTTAAAAAAACAACGCAAACTGTGCTCTATTAGATTTCATACACAATTGAATTTTTATGTGTACAAGAAATTCTGATACTTTTCAGAGAAGAAAACTTCCTTTACAATAATTCATATTTTGAAAATAATGCAAACTGTACACAATTATGAAATTTTATTTTGTATCACACATGCATACACAGAAAATGCAAGATATATATATATATATATATATATATTCCATGGCCTGTGAAACACGTGACCAAGGGGACATCATTTTGTTTGCCAGATTTTAACTTTTAAAGGACCAGATTACTCGGAGTTTAAGTTAAACGTAGATTTTACTTTAAACATGTATGGTCAGTTTGTGTATTGCTGCAACTGTTTGTGACTGTTGCTGAACAGCTCTACTTGGAATCAGTTGGTCCAGGACTCTTCAGGCCCAGGTTGACAGTTACATTCTTGTGCAATTTTTCATCAAAATCAGAATACACTTGAGACACTGAATTGTCTTGGCAGAGAAAGTTTTCCTTGACAAGCCACCGACACTATACTGAAGAAAACAGACAAGAATTCCAGACTCAAACTGTCTCTTGAGCTTGATGCAGGGGTGTATTTTTTTTCAATTCATTAGAAATCCGGAAGACAGAAAAATAGTAGGCTGCCATGATTTGTTTTTCTCTCGATCTGCAAGATTGTTTGGAAAACTGCCCACTTAGCAAAATTTGGCAGGATTTCTTTTCCTATGATTTATTTCGTATAGCCTGAATGAAAAACAAATACAGTGAAAATATGCTGTGCTCTCACCCCATGAACAAAATACTGAAAATACATTGTCGTTTATCTCATAATTTTGATGCTGGGTGCAAAATCCACACTGTCCCTATTAGTAGAACTAGAAGCTCTTCAGTCAGGAAGTAAGAAGGTGACTTCCTGTCAAGCTATGGGTCTGCATGTAGAAAGGGTGAAATGATTTAGTCCGTGTGTTGGAGAGAAGGGGGGACAAAAAGATCAAGCTTATACCGGTTTTCTAAAATGAATGGTAAAAAAGAAAAATGTGCAAATTG
This sequence comes from Conus betulinus, assembly GCA_016801955.1. Taxonomy (NCBI): domain Eukaryota; kingdom Metazoa; phylum Mollusca; class Gastropoda; order Neogastropoda; family Conidae; genus Conus; species Conus betulinus. The sequence goes on from JADBJO010012251.1 coordinate 26,328, forward strand.
CAGGTAAAGAGAATGTTATGACGTTCAGTTGATGAACTGGCAGTTCCACTCCCTACCCTGTATTGTCAGTCTGACAACCACAAATTGTCTGTCTCTGAGGATCAGCTTTACATAGCCAATCCCACACACGGCTGTTAACACGTTAAAAAGTGCAGTCATGAAATAATCAACTACAAACAAAAACTAAGTGAATTATAAGCAACAAATATCACCCATTTACAAGACCCAAGAGTTCTGAAGTTTTCATCCATTACAGTTAGTCCATATTAGGAGTCGACAGGGTTTGTATGACTAACAAAATGTGAGAAATCTGTTCACTGTGAATGATGAATCATTGAATTTAATTTTGTTTCCAGAAGCTTGCACTGCAGTATATTGAAGAGCTCCAGTCGAAGAAAAAAAGGTGAAATGTTCGAACTGGTATGCAAAAAATCTGCGATAATGGCAAGGTTTTCACTGCTGCAGCATCTCTGATCAACCATTACAGGTCCCACGCTGGTAAGTATCTTTTGTGCTGTATAGTGCCTTTGCATGTTATAGTACATCAGGACTATAGAATAGGATTGGTGTTTTTATGTTGGTGCAGTGTAAAGGTTTTAGGGAAATGTACAAGTTGACTTCTCTAAAAATGCACAATGATTTTTTTTTAAGTTCATGCACATACTTACAGCTCAGACATAAACTTTGTGCCACACTTTCGTATGATACTAATATGATTGTCATGTTGAAAGAAAATACACTTTCAAGCTGGAAGCTTAAAGGTCTTCTTTAGAGATTTTCGATAATTTGTTAAAAACAGGTCTACATGTCATATAATTACAGTATGGTATTCATTTTTCAGAAAAAAATTGCCGGAAGAATTTAATAGATAAAAAAAAAACGACTTTTGCACACCTGTTCAAACCCCGTGCCGTAGACCGAAAACCGTGACGTCACTTGATGGCGTGGCCGTCAGCCACGACCTACACAACATGGCAACGCCAAGTGTAATCAACATGAATTGCGATCCCCCACAGCCTAGAAAGTCACGAGGGAGTGGCAGATATTGGGCTGTAGGCGAGCGCAGCAGCTAAGCAGGAGACTTTGGACATTCTTTGCAGACATTTCTATTTGATCCAGATACTCGAAAGAAGTGGATTCGGTTCGTGCAAACATGCTGGGCCCCTAAGTTCTTTTTTACCATTTCAGTTTCAGCTGGACCACGGAAATGAGCTATTCTGACAATTGCCGAGCCCGTTCGAGTGGATCAAAAACTTCGTCTGCATTGTGCGCGTATACTTTGAAGGCAGAGTGGTGAGCTCATACAGATGAGTACGATAGTCGCACGTTTATTCTGTTGTTATCTATCGACGACAGATCGCACTTGTTAAATTGAATGAATGCGTTAAGGCTTGAGGAATCTCCGCTCGCCGTCCACGCATGATCGCATCAAGAAGTCAGTTGTCTCCCTCGAGACTTCGGTAAAGTCTGTACGTCTTCGGAATGCTGTGTTGGGCGTCCAGCTGGAACTGAAACAGCTCGTCTCTGTGGTCCAGTTGGAACTGACGTGGTAAAAATAACTTAGCGTTCAAACTGATAAGGTAAAGGCCTTGCAGAAACATCCCCAGAGTCACATTGGCTGTCACAATCATAGTCACTGCTTTTACATGATAAATTAAATTCTGAGCGAGATGCGCAAGAACCATCAGAATCGCTTTCTGTCGCCGTCGCTGACACTCATGTGACGTCATATCCAAGAGCCAAGAGCAGTTAAGCCATGCCAAGATATAGTTGATTACCTCCAGTTTTCTTGATTACAGGTGAAAATGCCCACTTTTGCGGATCGATTTCGTGTGATCGGGAGCGAATCGGATGTTTATTTTTTATCAATTTATCAAACATTTCATATTTCTGCATAAGCTGACCAGTTATCGAAAACCTCTAAAGTAGACCTTTAACAAACATTTTGTTACTTACTTTTAAATCTTTTCTTTAACTTCATGATTGCATTTTGTTACTTCTGATAATTTCATATTAGAAAATTGAAAAGCTTGATGGTGTATATTTGTCCTCGGTTTTTATAAACTGCAAGGAATCCCATAGCCCTAAGTGGAATCTTGGGCTTTTCCCCAGTAAACCTGAAATCTGTTATGAGGAAGACCTTACAGGATTAAACACAAAACAAAAAAAAAACGAAAACCCATTGTAATTTCGTGTAGATAGAGAAACAAGATTTGTAGTTTTGTGTAGATAGAGAAACAAGATAATGGATGTTGATGTATGTCATTCTGTCTGCAGGGATCAAGTTATTCAAATGTGATTTGTGTCGGTCATCATTCACCCGAAAGCACTCACTGAATTGCCACCTGTTGATACATGCTGGTAAATTTATCGTTGACTGCGAGTACTGTGGCAAATGGTTTAGACACCGGAGCCACCACAAGGTAAATTTCTTGTTTAACTTATTATTCAGACATGAGAGTTTTGAGGTTTTTAGCCTGAATTACGCTTTTTAAAGGTCTCTTAAGTCACTCTTGAGATTTGCATAAATCTGCTGAGAAAATGGAGGGCAGAGGGATATGTAATATTTAGACCATCAGGTTTCAGGTTATCAAAGCAGTTAATCAGTTCACTCCAGTTTGGTTTGTCAAAGCTTCTGCTGGCGCCAAATTTGAGTGGCAAAAAAATCTGTTGGCTTCAAATGTTTCAAAGGCTACCAGCAGAAGAATTGGCAAGAACACCGACAAGACCCCAGGTATCAAGAATCGTTGGGGGTCCATAATGGTCTGAAAATGAAACAAAATGAAACAAAACAGAACACAGCTTCAGGGGACTTGACCCCTGAACCATCAAGTCCATAGGCTCAGGAGCCCACTGGGGGGGGGGGGGGGGGTTGATGCCAGCTTCTGGACCCTGTGGAGTTTTTCAGGCTTTTTCCACCAGTGCAGGTCTGATGTCAAACTATTATTTTACTGATGTCAAACAGCCACGCCTATTGATTTTTTTTTTTCATTTGCAGATTTTTCTTTTTTTATCTCCACATAGTGATGTTCATAATTATCAAAACCGTCTCAATAGATGTTGACACGTGGGTCCTGTTTTTAAAGAGTAACCAGCCCCACCCACCCTTTTCCAAAAAACAACAAAATCTTCCAAGTTCAAAGTCATATTTAAAGAAAATCTAATTTGGATGTGGTTTGCTGTCCGTGTCTGTGTATGTATTATTGATATTTATAACTGACCACTGTGGTCGCCCATTTGTTTTCAAAGTCTGGAATCCAACCATAGCGTTACTGTCCATACCCAAATTTCTCTTTGTACATTGCTGATATTTTTAACTGAACAATGTGGTCAGCCATTAGTTTTCAAAGTCTGGAATCCATCCATAGCATTACTCCCCATCCCCCAATTCCTCTTTATACATTGTTGATATTTATAACTGACCACTGTGGTCACCCACCTGCTTCCCAAAGAGTAGAATTCATCCTTAACATTGACGCTAGGTCCTGGGTATGTCACACGCTGCTGTTGAAGTTTCGAAAAGATTGCATACATAGACGAACTATCTTCTCTGCTGTCTGCGCCATTGTTACTGGTTCAGTGGAATTGACCACAGGCGTGGTAAATGCACAATGGCTGCCACTCTGTCACACTCAAGACGAGCCAAGAAAGAATTGACGACTCCAGTCCAAGCACTTTGCAGATGACAGTCACTTTGGTTGTGGCTGATTTCCACCGAATGCTGGGTCTTCATACTCAGAATCACCTATGTGGGAACCGATAAATGTAGGATCACCTTATACAGAGAGATTGGAAGTTATCTAGTTGTGGCGGATTGGTACTAAAAGATCAATACATGGGGCGTGGTAGAGAATTCAATTCATGTGATTATGACAACATTACTAGGTGACGGTGTTGGGTGTGGGGAGTGGTGGTGGGTACCATTAAAGTAGTGATATAGTTTTCAGTGTACTGATTACCCCCAAAGATTGCTGTCGAGCGGCCAACTTGTATAAGGAACATCTGTGCACTGCAGTGTGTTTTAATGCAAAGTTTTTTATGTTGTTTTTAATTGGAGAAGATTTTTTTTTTTCAGAAAAGAGATTTGTATACCACTGTGTATTTTCATCCCATATGCCATTAATTATCAAGTTTACTGGGTGTGAAACTTGCATAGCAGAATACGTTGCAAAACGAATATTGTAAAGAGAAAACAGTTACATTTTTCTTGTATTTTGATTGCAGAAGCATTTGAGAAAACATGCTGGAAGTATGCAACTTATGCACCTTAGAACCCATCACGGCAAGATTCTGTGCAAATTCGGGACAATTATGATGAGTGAAGAGGAATTTGCAAAGGTGAGAACCAAGAAATCCAAGAAGTCTGCATCATCTGATGCATCACACCATCGACAGAAGTCACCACCTTCAACAGCAGAATCGTCCCCAAACAGAGAGGAACTTCCACAGCTGCCTTCTACATCTTCCACACCACTGCCGTCAGTGCCAGTACCTCCTGTAGGAACCAGTCTCTCTGGACTGAGTCCTATGACAACACAGCCATCATTAGGAATCCTGCCTCCCAGGGGGGCTATACAGGCGGCAGCAGCAGCACCAGTAGCAGTTTTGGGGGTACCAAACATGGTGTGCCATGCCTCTGTGTACCCTACATACAGTTCTCCTCTTTCGCGCGCCCATCACCCTGATGCCACAGGCCTCCTTTAGCATGGGACAGCCCGTCATTGCTGTGTGCCAGCCTTTGTCACTGTGAGTACAGACTCTCAGGGACAAACCTACACCATTACTGGGTTCGCACCCAAGGTGCCGAAGGAAAGTGCTGCCCCCGTGGACACCTCGCCCTCGGTGCAGAGTCAGACAGGTGGTGCTAGAGAAATGGATATGGCTGACAACAAACCAGTGCGTTATGTCACCCACAATTGAGGCTTGCACACAGTCCTTAGAGTCATTCCATTTTACGCTGCTCTTCCCCATCATTTCTAGCCCCACCTGACTCCCCATCCTACCACAACCTTCCTCCTCCTTCATCCGCTCCTGGTCTGTCATTATCTGTCTGTCTGTGTAAGCTGCCATTTTGTTTTTTGTATATTTTTTGTTTTTTGTTTTCTTTGGTGTTTTGTTTTGTTTTTTGTTTTTTGTATATTTCTTGTTATTTTTTTTTTTTTTCTTGGTGTTTTGTTTTTGTGTTTTCGAGAATGACCTTTTTTTCCTATAACTCTTCAATAATCCTGAAAGAGCCCCGTGATCGACGGGGATATGATGACAGAAATTTATTATTGTTATGTTTTGTTAGTCTGTTGTGCTTTTTTTCTTTATAACTGAACAATAAGAGTCACTGAGCTCGGTCTTGCATTTGGTGCCTAGTTTTTTTTCTGGCCTTTATCAAGGCAGGGTGTAAAAGGTTACCAAATTCCATCTTGTGAAGCATACTTCGGTTTCCTGGGTTTGATCCAGGTGAGGATGTGAGCGTTGCTGACTTTAAGCTAGAGTAGGATGCTGTGCGTTAGGTTTGATCCAGGGGAGAGTGAAGAGTGTTCCTAAGGTTGATCTGATGTGGGATACAACATTTTGATAGGTTTGACTCGGATGAGAAAGTGTAGTTTTGCAATTTGATTGTGTATTGCATTTAAATTTTACCTGGTTTGTTCAAGAGCAGGGTGTGAAGTTTTACTGGTTTTGATCCAGAGAAATCTGGTCTAGGATCAAGGATTTCACTATGTTTGCTTTGGGTAAGGGTTGAAGTGTTGCCAGCTTTGATCTGGTTTGACATTTTTACTTGTCTTATGCAGGATAGGATGTAAACTATTGCTGAGATTGATTTGATGCAGGGTGTGAAGTCACTATATGCTTGATCCAGGGCAGAGTGGAAAGAGTCCATTTGGCGTAAAATGTAACGTTTAGAGACGGAGGTAGGGTGTTAGGAGCTGGTGAACTTCAGCCTCCAACATTTCAGATGTGTAAAATCATCTTTCAGCTGTTTTGAAAACATTTTCAATTAAAAGTACTAGTTGTAGGTTGAAATAAAAGTTTGATTCCTTTCCAACTATTTTTTCTGGTAGAATGATATTGTAAGTTCCAGGAAATGCCAGTTTAGAGCTAACAAATCGGAAAGAGATGTCCGGCGATAAGGGTGCTGCCCTTTGACCCTGTCAGTAGGCCCTCTGTTGCTACTGTGGGCCCTCAAACACTAAATGGTTCTTCCTGTTTTGTTGCTGTCTGTGTTCATGCCTGGAAATTGAATTGATCTGTTGGATAAGTTTAACTAGGTTTGATGGTAAGAATTGCTGAGTTTTGGTAGGGTGTAAGAGTAAAACTTTATATTGTTTGATCAAGGGCAAAGTGTAATTGCTTATTTTGGCCTGGTTTAAGACGTGAAGCTTTTTTTTTTTAGGTTTTATCCATGGTAGGGTGTAAAATAAGGCCAAATTAGTGTTAGTGTAGGATGTAAAGCTTTAATGGGTTTGATCCAGGGAAGGGTGTAAAGTTTTGCCAAGCATAGTGGAATGAAAAGCTTTTTATTTGCTTTGATCAGCGATTGCAGAATCTGACCTGGTACTCAGCTTGTATTGATGTTTTTAGGTCTGATCTGGTGAAGATGAAAGCGTGATTGGAACTCATCTGGCAAGGTGCTTAAGATGTTTTAATTTTGGATCTGAAGAAAGTGTGAAGTGTCCCTGGTTGATGTGTCAAAACTGTAAATAGGGAAATTGGGATTGTGGCTATGACAGCTCCTAAATCCCTATCTTAATCATCCCCCCCCCCCCTTTTGGTTCATTACCACTCGCATGCCATGTGTGCAATGTTGTTTTCAGATCTTTGTTTCATACAGAGCCATTGTAATGAAACTTTGCGTTATGAATGCCTTATTGAAGCTTTTATTGTTATTAGGCTTCATTTTGCAGTTCATAGTCGCTCGCTGAATGACTGAGTAGTGCATTTGTAACCATAATGAATGCGTTGTTAAGAATTTTATTCAGATTTAGGCAGGGGATAGCAAATGCCTTATGTTTCCTTTACATGTTATGGTAGAGTTTGAAGTACATGAGATATGATAGACGTCTTTCTGTTCACCATATGTTTTGAGTTTGGAAATTTCTAATGATCTGGGTCAGTAAGGAACAGTTGTTAATCTGAGCTTCTTTTTAAAGAAACCAAAGAAAAGGGGGGGGAGGGGGGGGGGGGGGGGGGGGGGGGGGGGAGAGTTGTCTTGTCGTTGCTTTGCACTTATTCGTTGTTTGTGTGACTTTTGGTTCCTCTTTAAGGCAACAGGTGGCATGAAAATTGTTTTCCATAAACTGCGAATAATGTGTATTGAAGGAAGAGAAGAGGGAAGGGACTTCGTTGTTGAACCACTCCAAATGTAGAAAGACTTTGCAGTGACGAAAGTTGACGTTTGAAATCTGTGCTCCCCCAACTTTTTGTTGTCAGGCAGCAGAATACCCTGTATGAGTTTTTTCCAACGGTAGTTGCATCACAACTTAAACAGTTTAGAAGATGTACAAGTAGCTCCGAACTTGACATCGCCAAATGTTGCAAGCAGTTCTGCCATCTTCACAATTTTTGCTCCAGTCTGCTCCATGATAGCTTTGGGGTCTGACACACCTTCCTCTCCTTTCGAAATAACACACCATTTATTTTTCCCAAAACGGCATCAAAAAAATGAATTTACAACTCTAAACCTAAGATGTTCGCAAAAAGATTGTGTATTGCATAAGTGGCTAACTTTGGTTAGGTTATGAACACATTTACTTTGATTTTGTGTGTTTAAGCATGTGATGAATAAATATAAAAAAAAGGATAGTTTAACAGAACTAGCGTTAAAAATGATTGTGTTTAGTTGTTACCACGCTTTCTCATTATTTCCAAGTACACTAATCATTGATATGCTGCAAAAAGTGTAGCGAAATAGTTATAATCCTTGAAAGCATTTGATCTATAATTTAACAGAACTAGCGTTTAAAAATGATTGTGTTTGGTTGTTACCACGCTTTCTCATTATTTCCAAGTACACTAATCATTGATATGCTGCAAAACGTGTAGCGAAATAGTTATAATCCTTGAAAACATTTGATCTGTAATTTTCATGCCACTTCTTGCCTTGATTGTCATCCAGTGTGACTGCACAGCAAATACTAGAAAATACTACTGTCCCATGTTACAACATTATCTTGTGCTTGGCGTAAGATTCATCATGATGTAACAAAAAAGTTAACCTCGTTTACTGTGTCATGTTTCATTTCATCTGGTTGGAGTCATGCTTTCTTCAGTAAACCAACCTACCTCTAGGCCAGCCCCATACCCCTGTACTGCAAGAGCAAGTTATTTTCAAGGCATCATAACATGTTTGTTTGCTTCATGGAGTTTGTTTCATGGAGACCATAGTGCCTTGACAGCTCTCAGATTCTGGGATGGGTGTGAGCTTTCCAGTGTTTTGAAATATCCATGTACAATTCATGAGGTTGTCACCTGACTACTTACGATGTTTCTTTCATGACGAAGAATGAGCGCGTGTGCATGTATTGAACAGGAAGAAAGTACAAGTTGGTCAGTTTTCATGTGAAAACATATGCTTGTACATGTTTTGTACAAATGTAATAAAACGGAATGGAATAACGTGCATCATAATCTACTGGTATATCACTGTGTGTGACTGCTCAAGGTTGCGAGTTGATAGTG